>SKCR01051418.1:0-103844 GCA_019454045.1 Zanthoxylum bungeanum
CACATCACAAGATTTGGAAACTGCGCCTACAACAATATGGCAAGAAAGAAACAATCCACACTTAGTGGAGTGAATTGAGAAGAACCTATCTCATCTTGCAATCCATAGTCAAGAAAATCAGACTCCAGCAAGACTTATTATTGGAACCTCAGGTGATACATGTTCATCTGATAATTTCAGTATTGATCTGGCTGCTTTTACAGATATGATGTCTAGGAGAATAGAGGCGAGCCAAGATTCAATGACAAAAAGTCATGAGAAAATCTTACAGGCTCTAGAGATAATGGAACAACACATGTCTGGACAAACTTCCAACTTTAAGAATGAGAAGAATGAAGGTCATGAAGCAATTTCTAGGCCAGTACGACATGAGAAAATCGGGAGCCAATCCTCTTCTGCTACCAATGGCTATCATTTTGGTAATGGCAGGCATATGGCTTCTATGGTTTCTCAATAGTTCTTCGGAGCCACGACTCCAAACAACCATCCTGCAAATTATGGCAAATGAGTGCATGCAAGAATGGGTCCATAAGCATTCTTCAACTGTTCAATAGAGGAAATCATATTCCAGTGCATGTTCCTCAATATCTGGATGCATAAACAGTAAGGGAGGTAGTACAAGAACTCTACAGAACAGAGCCGAGATAAATTGACCGTCCAGAATTTCACAAGTCGTATTCTGATACAATTGATAGAGAAAACCCATATCTCGGAGGATATATGATTCCTAACTTTTTACTATTTTCTGGAGAGGATGACCAATCCTCTCTGGAGCATATTACCATATTCACCATCCGAAGTAGGGAACCGACGAATTATGACAACTTTTTAAATTTTAAGCTAGGATTGTTTCCCAATTCTTTGACAGGTTCAGCTTTTACCCGGTATGCCATTTTAGCCAGGGACTCAGTCTTCACCTGGCAGGAAATGGAGAGGCATTTCACTCTCTATTATTTATAGCCGAGCCATAGTTATGCATAGTCAAACTGTCTATGGTGACATAGAGGAGTGGGGAAACGACATATCTTTTCATTGTTCATTTTATGAAGATGAGGAACCGATGTAAGATTTACCTGTCGGTAATGAAGTTTGTAAAAATAGCACAAAGAGGCTTGAACATAGAGCTGAGGAAGAAGTTCCAAGGGATGGAATTCATGGACTTTTATGAGTTATTTGCCAAAGTAGCTTAGTACGAATAGTTATTAAGGGATGAAATACATTGGAGTAAGACAACCATGTGGTCTTATTACCAAGAAGCGAATGTTTAAGGAATTGCAGTAGCGTATCTCAACAGTCCAGGGTCATGTGTATGTCATTTTCTAATTAAAAAGTCACCGGAAGCATGGAAGAAGACAGCAAACTCCAGTACTGCCCAGTTCTCATTTGATGTAGCCAAGACCGAGGAAATTTTTGATTTCCTCCTGAAAGATAAGTTGTTAACTTTGCGTCCTGATCATAAAATTCCTACCAAAGAGGAGCTCAGAGGGAAATGAGTATTTTCAATATCACAACTCTTATAATCATTCAATTAATTCTTGTTGGTGGTTTTGAAAGTGTGGTGTAGGACAGAATCAACGAAGACATTTTAAATTTCTCTGAGAAGAAGGAAACTATGTTGGCTGATGAGATACCTTTTTCCTCTGATGGCTAATGTGAATGCGACCACATTTGATTTGAGGAAGATGTTGGATTCCAAAAAGAAACTTGGAGGAAAGAACACAGAAACACTTACGAGAAGGGTAATCCGTAAGATATGGGTCCCAAAAAAGTACTTGCTGCAAGAAGATAAGGCAGGATGGAGCCCTGAGAATGAGCACACGGCCAAGAGTTGGTTTCCTTCAAAAACCAAGTTATTTCCTCTATCTTCTTTCCAGAGGAGACAACCAAGATTTGTGGCCCCTCCAGCGGTCAGACCAAGAAGCCCTAGTACATAGTGGAGTACAGAAAATTTCCTAAAAATCTCTCTTGAACTCAGAAGAGAAGGTTTATATGTTAGAAGGCAGACTTAAAGAGGAAGGAGGAGATGCAAGAGCCCGCGAAAGAAAAGTCCAAATTTTATAGGAAATCCACTGAGGACCAGGAATCAGTAGGGAGCTCGGATGATCTACTGGAGGAACAGTGTGTAGAGAACATTTTTATGGTAGGAGGAGTCGCTTTTGGTTGTGCCACGACAAGTTTTACTCTACCATTAAGCTTCCAAAATGATAGTGAAAGGAAAACCGCAAGAATTGAGGATTTGATAGGAGCTTCAAGGAAAACACCTTCTTTTTTTGAAGAGGAACAAAACATGAAGCCACACTATGGGATATCTATCCATGTTATGGAATTTAGAAGACCCAAAAGGGTGATATTTGATAAGCCCCCGGAGGAGATGACAAAACATATCAAACCCATGTATATTTAGGCCCATGTAAACGGAAGGCCAATATACAGGGTACTAGTTGATAATGGGTCAGGATTGAATGTGATGCCTTCTAGAATGTTGTTAGCACTCGAGAAGATAGAGGACGACCTAATCTCTATAGAGGTCTCGGTGGCAGCCTTTACAGGTGATGTAACCAGGACGTTGGGAGTATTTCCAGTAGAACATACTGTAGGGAGCAAGACTTCACTTTCTGCATTCTTTATTATGAATTCCTCTACTAGTTATCAAACTCTTCTTGGAAGAGATTGGATTAATTCCAACTAGTATGTGTTATCCTTCTTGCACCAATTCCTTTTACTACGAAAAACAGACGAAGTGGAAGTAGTATGGGCAGATGAGAGGCCTTTCCAAATGTATACTAACTCGACAGAGGCCTTGTACTATGAAGAGGATTTGGGTTCTGTTCAATTTATTGGGAAGCACAAGCTTGACCTAGGAGAATGATGTCAGTAAGTAAGAAGCTAGCATGAATCAATTTAGGAAGCCATCTACTATTGTTCCCTCTCTTAAGGCCAAAACAGAAGCCTATCATCACAGAAGTTAATGACTAATTTCACTAAATAGGAATATGTGGTGGCTGCAGCCGCAATATCAAAGGCATGTGTGCAGCAGGGCCTGGACAAGATAATAATGGAGGAATTTCAGGAAGCTTACGGAGAAAAAGTAATTTTCGAGGAGGAACCCGAGAAAGAAGTGGAGGAAATCCAACCCACCAAAAATGGAGGACAATAAAGTGGAAGTGTTGGATCTCCTAAAAGAAATTAACCTTGAGACTCCAGAAAACCCAAAAGTGGTGTATGTCAGTGAGCTCCTCCAAAATGACTTTAAAACTAAAATAGTTAAATTATTGTACGAGAATAAAGACTGTTTCACGTGGAGTTATGAAGAAATGTCAGGCCTTAGTAGGAGCCTTGTTGAACATTGTCTCCCAATCAAACCAGTTCCTTCCACATCGCCAACCTCCAAGAAGAATGTCAAATGAGGTGGAGCTCAAGGTAAAGGAAGAGATTGAGAAGCTACTAATGGATGGTTTCATCAGGCCAACCAGGTACGCCCAGTGAGAGGTAAATATAGTTCCAGTAGTGAAAAAGAATTAGAAATTGAGAGTGTGTATTCACTTTAGAGACTTAAATGTCGCCACTCCTAAGGATATTTATGTAATGCCAATTACTGATACTGTAATTGATGCTACTACAAAACACGCTCTGTTGTTTTGTATGGATGGTTTTGTTGGCTGTAATCAAATCTTTATTGCAAATGAGGATGTTTCTAAGATTGATTTTAGGTATCCCGGTTCAATTGGAACCTTTGAGTGGGTGGTCATGCCATTGGTGCTTAAAAATATTGGAGCCACCTAACAAAGAGCAGTGAATGCTATTTTTCATGATATGATTGATCTTTTTATAGAAGTGTATGTGGATGATATTGTGGTGAAATATAAAAGAGAAACTAATCATGTAGACCATTTGAGGAAAGGCTCGGAAAAAATGAGGAAGCACAAGCACAAGTTCAACCCTCTCAGATGCACCTTTGGTGTTAAAGCTTGAAACTTCTTGGGATTTTTTGTTCACCAGAGAGGGGTCGAGATTGACATGAATAAGGTGAAACCAATCATGGAAGCTCAGCCAGCTCGAATCGAGAAGGAGCTACATTGATTCTTTGGGCAAATGAACTATGTAAGGATGTTCATTGCAAATATTACGGGAAAGGTCAAGGAATTTTCAAACCTGTTAAAACTGAAAGGCTAGGAGGAGTTCAGGTGGGAGGAGAAGCATCAGCATACCTTTGAGAAGATAAAATAGTATTTGATCAAGCCTTATGTACTGGTGCCTCCTAAGTAGGGGTGAGCAAAACCGGTTTCGGTTCCGGTTCCGCATGGAACCGGAACCTACCCGGAAAAAATCGATTCCTAACTAAGTGGAACCGGAACCTACCCAATTAAATAGGGTACCCTGTTATTCGGTTCCAATTCGGTTCCGGTCCGGTTCCGGTCCGGTTCCGAATTACCCTATTTTTTTCCCTTCTCTGTTACTAACATAGATAAAGTGAAATGAAGCGTTTGATTACTCAAATTTCCAGGATGTAGCAAGCCTATAGATATGATTACTCAAATTTCAGAAAACTGCCCAAACTTTCCTTATGATTACATGAAACCTAAGTTTACCAAATTCATTAGTGGAGAAACAGCTAATGAAATTCATCCCATCATAGTCCATGCCAAATTCAAAAAACTAAAACAAGGCATACTTAACCAAAACAGGAGATAACCATAGAGTTTACCTACAAATTACAATGCGGTTTTTCTAACGAATTTCAGAATTTCAAAGAGGAAATTTTACTCATCAAACCCATCCAAGTTCAGATTTTTTCATTGAGTTTTAAGGGAATATATAGTTATATCCACAGAAAAATATTAAGATGTGTTGTGTTTTGACCATATTAAGAATAAATTATTAAGAAACGGAGTTTTAAATTGGACACACTGAGTCGGCAAAGAGGCCAACATCATCACAAAAACTTGATTCAATTTTATTTTCAATACAAATTTGATTATATGTGTTACACAAGCAAAATGAAAAAAGAAATCAAATAAGAATCTATTGTATTTGTGAGCTTGCTAGAAGAAACACCGACCTTAATATTGCCAGCTTCCTTAATGGCAGCGATGAGCTTGGTCTGGTCAGCTAATTGCAAGAGGCCCACCATTGATATTTTTAAAAAGTATCAACTGAGGACTGAGGACAAATTCTACCTAAAAAATGTGTGATGGCCAGTAGCGGCGATGCAATTACAAATGGGTCTTTTAGTCTTTAGGGTTGCTGCTTCAATTCTTTAGTTAATTAATCCTGCAGGGTTGCTGCTTCAATTCTTTAGTTAATTAATCCTGCAAAAAAAAAACGACGTCGTTTTTATATAATCAGCTATCAAATTCGGGTCAACATTCGGGTATCAATACGGGTATCAAATTCGGTTCCGGTTCCGGTTGTTCTAGAACCGGAACCGGACTGGTTAAAAATTGGTTCCATGTATTTGGAACCGGAACCGGACCGGTTACAACCGGTTCCGGTTCCAAACCCGGATTGTCGGTCCGGTTCCAACCGTTCCGGGTCTACCCGGAACCGATGCTCACCCCTACTCCTAAGGAAGTGATTCCTTTCAAATTATACATATCGACCGCTCACAAGACGATTGGTTGCTTGTTGGCTCAAAATAATTTAGTAAGACATGAGCAGGCTATTTACTATTTGAGTATAAGCCTCTCCTCCATAAAGGTGAACTACTCTCCAATTGAGAAGATGTGATTGGCTTTGTATTTTGCCTGCACCAAGCTATGACACTAGATAATTTCCTCGCGAGTGTATGTAGTGTAACAGAAAGATCTAATCAAATACATGCTCAACGGACCGTTGATCACCAGGAGGATTGGTAAATGGTCTCTAGTTTTTATATGAATTCACTCTTTTTAATTTCCCTCAAATGTCTATGAAAAGGCAAACCCTTGTATATTTCCTGACTGATCATCCTCGTTTAGAAATAAAAAATGAGCAGGTGTTTCATGTGTACAAGGTCGAAATATTTCCCTGGATCATCCAATTTGATGGCTTCAGTACAGAAAGTTCTGCAAAAGCCGGGGTTGTTATCATTTCTCATGCAAAAGCCAAAACAATATTATCCTTCAATCTGGAGTTCGAATAAACAAACAACCAGGCAGAGTATGAAGCACACATAATTGGGCTAGAAATCCTTAATGAATTGGGAGCGGAAAGTGTCTTGATCAAATGAGATTCTCAACTGGTTTTGAAACAAATAGCGAGAGAATACAAATGTAAGAACTTTTCACTAGCTCCTTATTTCACTGCGGCTATACAACTCATGGAGTCTCTGAAGGAAGTGACATTCCAACATGTTCTAAAGGAAGAGAACTGGGAAGCTGATCAACTAGCATAAATTGTTTCTTGCATGAAAATGTCGGAGGAGCTCACACACAAGCTAGTCTTTATACAGAAACGTACATCTCCTTCCATCCAGGAAAGATTGATTAATATTGAAGTCTTCAGTACTGATGTAGGAATACCTTGAGACTGAAAGGAAGTATTCAAGGAGTACCTAGATAATTCGAATTTCAAGGTTCCTCACAGACTTAGAATCCAGCACATAATTTTGTCTTAATATGAGGAGAGTGTTGATAATGCATTTTTATAAATAGCCCGATGATGAGTCTCTTACGGGGACGGGGACACTCTCTGAAGATTGGGAAATTGTAAGGAATAATGCCAGGAAGGAAATGAACTCCAAGATTATAGTCCAAAATCCAACCACACATCACCTATGTCCGACCTACCTTTTCTCTAGCCAGTACCTCCGGCAGAATATTCCTTGAAAGCTCTACATCTAGCCGGACATGACACAACTGTTAGTGAATGAGAAGATTGTCAGTTACTAAAGTTAAGGGGCTTGATGACATCTGGCCGGATATATAATTCAAATCTAATAGCCAACCGGACATGTATCGAGTTGTTAGGACACATGTAAAATTCAAACAGCAAGAATCACGAGTTTGATTATGTCCGACCAGAGGTACATCCTAAAATATACATCCTGACAGACATGTCTCGGGCTGTAACTAACTCATGAGATTAGCAATCACTAAAGAAATGAGAGGTTTATGTCTCCTCCTTCCATTATCGGTCCCCCTCTTTAGCTATAAAAAAAATGTTATCTTTACAATGGGGGAGGAGAGATTCGAATGTTGTTTTTGGAGATACTAGTTGGAATCAGTCTAAGAGAGAGTAAAACCTAAAATATAAAAATTTAACTTCCTTTGGAGTTCCATACGTTCTAGTGTGAATCCAGTAGAGACCCCACGATCAGAAGCGTCTTCAGAGCCTAGCTATATTGAAAAAAGGTACGACATGGAGGCACTATTTTTAATATTTCTTGGCATCTGAGATTCTAATTTAACACAATATATTCGGCCGGACGTACACTACATCCAACCGGACATGAACACACACTACCGACGATAGTTATATCTGGACGCTCTTACTATTTTTTTGTAGCTTATTGCATACTTAGTTATTTTATATGTTAATCGTCATTATTCTTTTATAGATGTTTAGTTGTTTGTTTTACTATTTTAATCTGTGATATGCATGTACTGCTTAAGATAGGATTAATTTTCATATTATGTTTACTGTATGGTTTGTGAAATATGTTCGGCTGGATTTGTCATATGTCCGGTCAAACTTGATTTATATCCGGCCGTATGATCCCACAATATATAGGATGAAAACTTGGACGTAAGTTCCATAACCGATTCCAAATAGACGGTAATTTGGTTTACACTCAAGATACAACTCCACGTACTACTGGGAGACGGCCATTTAGATATGGATATATCTGAAATGCTTGTTTATTATATATGTTATTGCGTTATTTTTGTGTTTCTATACTACGTAGTACATCCGGCCAAATATCCGACCGACCTTAGGCCATGTCTGGACTGGCCTCTCCGAGGTCAGACCCACCTAATACATGCCTGAACATATTTTATCTTGTTTAATTACTATTGCAATATTTTATTTCCGCATATAAACTTTATTTATTTACCGTTTTTCGTGTTTGCGCTAAGATGTGTGTTTTATAAACTTTATTACATGTGACTGCATTATCAGATATGAGGATACCTCATTTGAGCGTAAATATTATACTGGCATCAATAATTGACCATTTCGAACCCGAATGGATTTAAGGTAGAACTATAAAAGTGGTGTAGTATGTCCTTAAATCATTCTCGGTGTCTCATATCGGGTGGCGACTCCATTATTCTCCATTTAATCCTCATGCAGGATTATCCGTACTCTCTACGGGTTGCGAGCCCAACAGTGTAGTGGTCTCCGACGTCATAGGCATAGCAGTAAACTCCATTTCACTTCTACAGAGAGTTATACATGAAGGGATTTGATGGGATCCTTCTAAGTTGTTTGAGTTTTCCTGACTCAATGGAGGTGATGAAGAAATTGCATGAAAGATTATATGGTGGTCATCATGCATGAATAGAGATGAGATGGCTTTTGAGGAGACATGGCTATTTCTGACCAACCATCCTCAAAGACTGCATCAGTTACTCAAATAGGTGTCAACAAAGCCAGAAATACGGAGCCATTCAAAGAGTTCCCACAAGCAACTTGTACTCTGTAGTAAAACTACGACCTTTTCGAGGGTGGGCCATAGATCTGATTGGTAAAATATATCTGGCTTCCTCAAAGAGCCACAGTTTCATTATTGTGGCTACAAATTATCTTATAAAATGGGTGGAGGTTGTACTATTGAAAAAATTAGAGTGGAAGGATGTAATCCAGTTCATCAATGAGAACCTCATCCCTAGGTTTGGAATTCCTCAATCCATAACAACAAATCAATGGACCATTTTTTATAGAAAAATGAGATAAAGGATTTTACATATGATTACGAGATCAAGTTTATTAACTCCACTCAGCACTACCCACAGGCCAATGAACAAGCAGAAGGTTCAAACAAAATGCTCATTGGCATCCTGTAGAAAATGATTGAGGAAAACCTAAGAGATTGGCACAGTATCCTACCAGAAACCCTTTGGGCATACAAAACTTCTAAGAGGAGTGCAACATGTGTAAGCCTATTCTCCCTCAGTTTTGGCCATGATGCAGTCTTGTCAATAGAAGTTTTAGTTCCCTCCCTCAGAGTGGCTAGCCAGAACAAACTTACTCCTGAGGAATACAAACTGGCTAGGGTAATAGAATTAGAAGGATTGGATGAACAAATGATGTAGGCTTTCAATAATCTGGTGGTTCAAAGAAGAAAATCTCAATGGCTTACAACAAAATGTGAAAAAGAAATGTTTTTCAATAGGGGATCTGGTATAAAGAATTGGGCAAGTGGTTTCCTAACTTTAAGGGCCTTTCAGAATCCTGAAAGTCTTGAGAGGAAACTCATATTGGTTGGAGAGTCTCAAGTGTGAACCTCACAAAAGATACATCAATGGTCAGTACCTCAAAAAATATTTTCCAACTATGTAGGAATGTATGGAAAAATATATGTAAAGACCAAATTATGGTGCTAATGGAGGTCTCTCTCATGTACCTCTATGCGTAGTTCTATTTGAATTTTCTTGTCTTCCTTTAGCCACCAATATGGCTTAAAGTCTTGTATGAGAACATTTGATGTAAAGTTCGACTATTGAGGCCAATGCACATGAATAAAATGAGACAACATATGGCTTGAAAAAAGAAAAATAAGAAGATGGAGGAATATGAGGAGTCAAGACGATTTAAAATATTAAATACATGTTAATTGGCCATTTGGGCCAAAAGTATGCGAGATCATTGTTTACACCAAGAAAATAATTCAAGTAGGAGAGCAAATAGTGTATATCGTGAGCTGAATGCCAGGACCTTCCGAGGTCCTGATTTTGAGGCTCTGACGCAGGTTCTGATGCACATTAGGTTCTAATACAGGGATCTGACTCTATGCTCTAAGGTTCTGATTCTGAGGCTCTGACGCAGGTTCTGATGCACGTTAGGTTCTGATTTCTTGATTTTGAGATTCTGAGGTTTTTAGGATTTGATGCTGAGTGAGTATCAGAGTAGATAGTGGTTTACAATCAACTCATGCACATCTGGTAAGAGGATTACAATCAGGAGCAACAGATCAGTACTCACCCAAAGTCTGGCGCTTCAAAATTAAACGCGCCTGATTTCCTCCATAATTTCTTCCAACAATTGCAGGATGTGAGCAAGAACATGGAGGAGCGCAGGTTGCGAGACGTGGTGGTTACATGAACATGATGGACCACTTGAAGGAAGTTTACAAGACATGCAGAACATGAGTAAGAAGTTGAGAAGCATTATAAGATAATTATTTCTATGAGCTATAAAATAAAAGGAGGAACCAACAATCATAACAACTCTATAACAACAATCCAAAAATCCAATATGTCATTCTATATCAATTTCTAGTAGTTAATTTTCATTTAAACTCTCTGTAGTTGGAATCTATTTCAATTCTTGTAAAACTTTAGATTTTGTAACTAGAGTTTAATTCTAGTATAAGTTCCTTGCCAGTCATTTTCAATTCATGTATTCAATTCCAGTAATTTTCAATTCTGCCTCTTTATTAGCATTCTACTAGAATCTAAATTGTTCATCCCTTTAGGACTTTAAAGGACCCATTAACAATCACTCATTTTCAGAAGTCAGTCATTATTGTAGATTCCAACTTTGAGGACCCGCTCATCTGGCACGCCCAGCAACACCAATTTTTAGAGCCAACAATATCCATGAGTATTCTAATTTATTATTTATTTTTTCTTATTCAAAGATATGTGATATCCTAGGCATCATAAATGTACCACAACCAGTGTTTTAACATCCGACCTAATCCTTCATCCCGGGATGGCGAGAGGGCGAAGGGCTAGAAGCCGAACAGGAGGTCGATAATAAATTATTATTTTACTATGTATTTATATAAAAATATGATTAAAAAGAATAAATTTTCAAAAAATTTATGATTAACACTAATTTTAATATTTTAAAAATATTATAAGATTTTTTTACCAAAAGTATAACTAAAATATAGTAATAAATTATTTTTTTATTTTAATTTAAATAAAAAAATTTTAAAAAAAAAAATCAAAAACATGTCCGACATGTAACTAATTTGACCAGAAGACGGTTTAACCGACCGGGTCGTCGGCTCTTAGATCATATAAATGACATAGTGATTTTTTAAGGGTCACTCGAATCGTTCAGAAAACCGATCTGGGTCAATTGGTCGGACCTGATCTAGTTTTACATAATTGATCACAACTTCTCCAACGAAACATCATTCTCATTTAAACGTCATTTCTACTGGATTAAGGTTGATGGTATCAAAAACTGAACACAAGCAAGTCATATGAGCTTTCTGTTGGGTTTCTAAGTTGTCCCAAAATCATTTCAAGCAATGAAATCAAGTGAATACACAAAGAAGAATAGCAGAATTAAACTTACTTTGATCGAATTTTGGAGTTGTTGAATACAAAACTTTTTGCCTTTGAGAAGTCTCCAAGATTCCTCTTTAAATGTTGAATCCAAGCTCCAAGCTTTGTTCTTTGATTCCAAGCTTTTGGGATGGTTTCCCTATCACCTTGGATGATTCTTTGTGAGTGCTAGCTCAAGAAAATTTGCAACAAATTTTCACCTTCACCCTTGTATTGCTCACGGCAATGGAAGAAAATGAAGAAGGAAAATGGCGTGAATGGAGAGAGTGATAAGTGAGTGAGAAGTGAGTGTGTTGACTTATGTTTTTCAAAAATCAAATAAATGATATACCATATATTTGGTATTAGTCATTCACTTCTTACACAAATTTGGTGTGTTTGACAAGTTATCACCAACCCACCAAAACCCATCAACATAAAGTGACTAGGTGATGTGAGTTGTGATGTGACTTGTGAGCCCCACTTGATTCAAAATCCGAGTGGGCCCGCAACACATCCCGGGCTCGGGTTCGCTAATTTTGAATTAACCAATTAACGAATTTTCCATTGCGACGTAATTAAATCAAATTTAATTAAATAATTATGCCAACCAAAATTACTATTCACGTCGCTAGCAAATTAATTCGTTTGCCCGAATTAAAATCCAATTTTAATTCCGCGTCGAAATCTAATTTCGTTTAATATATCGAATATATTATTTTATCGATTTATTCCAAATTAATCATTATCTCTCTTCAAATAGTATTTTATCATAGATAAAATTTCTCCGTAATTAATCCCAGATTAATTAAATTCGAATCATACGTCATCGGTGAATCTTCGGGAAGCGAACCTACAGATCCCTGGATATGTTGGCAGTAAATCTGGTCGTCGGACTATCCGAACACGTACGTACCTCGTAATACATTTTTACCGATTTATGAGACATGATTGGCTTCTAGAAAAGCATCGTGCCTACCCAATTCTCCAGAAATATTCTTAATGGAATATATAATCTTTGTCAGGCGTAGTATACGTAGTATTGCATATTACGATCCAGTATCAGATGTCACATGCAAGGCCTGGGGCTGGAATAGTGTCTTCCCCGTACGAAACATATATCAGATTATAAGGAACTAGTCTCTTTAATCAGATAATCATGACTATGTCATATTATCCCGATGGTTGCAACCATTTAGAGTACCAGTTCTGTATCCCTGCGTGATCATCATCTCCATATGACTGAAGTGATACTTCCATCTTGACATCACACCCAATACACTACGATTCTAAATAAACCCAGAAAAGGCATACACATAACCTGTTAAAGTCCTGGACGACCAAAAGCAAAGCGTATTGATTGTCGCAAGTACTAGCGATGCAAGTCTCAGGTTAAGACCAAATACACCTACCCTGATGCGGATTCCCATAGACACATAGTCATACTACCAATGGGATTCCGCGGGGTCTATCCAGAGCGAAGCTGTTTTTCGTACCATCGGTAAAACACAACCTCCTATCGCACTTGCATAAGTATCCAATACTTAAATATATGAGAACTATGCCGTTGTGCCACCACAACTCGCACAAGTGCAATACTAGTCTATTCCGCATTATCGATGTCCGATCTCGATAATACTCCGACTAAGGATATTTAATGATTAAACCGTTATGGATTGATACTGTCTCATATCTTGCAATCCGGAACTAATCATAAGGAATTTTATCATTTATATATTTAAGCAATCAAATTACAAAATGATAAAATACAATTTCATTGTCACATAGTTAATTTGTACAAAAACCACAATGTCTTTTACAAATAGTGACGCTATTGGTCATAATTGTCTAACAATCTCCCACTTGGCCTATAGCCAGTCACTCAAGCATCTAATACCTGAACTATGTATATGTCACTCAAACTTTTGCTGAGGAATAGCTTTCGTCAGTGGATCTACAATGTTGTCCTCTGATGCCACCTTCTCGATCTTCACATCACCACGATGTATGATCTCACGAATCAGATGAAAACGTCGAAGAACATGCTTGGATCGTTGATGAGACTGTGGTTCCTTAGCCTGCGTTATAGCCCCGTTATTGTCACAATACAATGGAACGAGCTCAGGTGCTAACAGAACTACTCCTAATCCAATTAGGAATTTACGGATCCAAACTGCCTCTTTTGCTGCTTCAGCTGCAGCAATATACTCCGCTTCTGTTGTTGAATCGGTAACAGTCTCTTGCTTGGAAAATTTCCAGCTTACTGCTTAGCGTTATTCAAACAAAATATGTACCCGGATTGCGACTTAACAGTCGACTTTATCGGTTTGGAAACTTGCATCGGTATAAACCAGTTACCTCAAGTTCTCCATCTCCATAGATTAAGAAAAATCCTTAGTTCGTCTAGATACTAAGGATAATTTCTTAACCGCCATCCAGTGACCATCATTTGGATCGTCCTGATTAGCGACTACACATGCTCAAGCATACGAGACAATCAGGTTGTGTACATATCTGTTGAAAATTCTAATCCATGTCCCAAGATCAAAAGAGCAAACAAATATATATAAATGAATGAACAATATTGAAGTATGGCGGAATCATACTCACAAAGATCGGAATGCGGATGCGTTGATGAAATGAAAACTTCTCCTTTGTGCAGTGAGGGTTTCGGCCAAGGTGAGTGAGGAAGCTCCAAGCTTTCTTTGATCCTTCCAAGCTCAAGAATTAGTTTCCCATAACACCTTTGTATGATCCCTTGAAGGTGCTAGCCTTGTATGTGATTTATAGTTCCAAACAAAAACACTTTCTTCAAGTTTTTGCAACAAAAACCGAAAATGGAGAGCTGTGAAACCTTCACAGTTTCGGTCACTTGAGAGGAGAGGGAAGATGAAGTGGTTTGTAATGATTTACCAAAAACCTTTTTATATTTATTTCAAAAATAAAATATAATAAATCAAATGCCAAAATTGGTATATGATAAGGTCAAAGGTCTATCACTTTAACTTGGAGTGTAATTCACTCTAACTTGGAGTACACACTCAAACTTGGAGTGTAATTCACTCTTCCACCAAAACCCATCATCATAAATTAAAACAATGACAATTGATGTGATGGTTGATGTGACATGTGGACCCCACTCGATTCTAAATGCGAGTGGGCCCGCAAACACTCCCGGCTCGGGTTCGATAATTCTGAATTAGCGAACTTCCATCGCGACGTTAATTAAATCAAATTTAATTATATAATTGTGCCTAGATAAATTACTATTCACGTCGCTAACGAATTAATTCCAAATTAAATCGTTTGCCCGAATTAAAATCTAATTTTAATTCTTCGTCGAAATCGAATTTCGTTTAATATATCGAATATATTATTTTAATGATTAATTCCAAATTAATCTTTCTCTCTCTTCAAATAGTACTTTATCCAAGATAAAGTCTCTCCGCAATTAATCCCAGATTAATTAAGTTCAAATCATACGTCATCGGTGAATCTTCGGGAAGCGACCCAAGAGATCTCTGGATATGTTGGCAGTAAATACGGTCGTCGGACTATCCGAACACGTACGTACCAAGTACTACGTTTTTACCGATTTACAAGACAAGGTTAGCCTATAGCAAAACGCCATGCCTACCCAATTCTCCAGAAATATTCTTACTGGAATTTAAGATCTATACCAGGCGTAGTATACCGCAGTATAGTGTATATATACGATCCAGTATCGGATGATCACATGTAAGGCCTGGGGCTGGAGATGTGTCTGCCCCGTACAAAACATATATCGGACATCAAGCAACTAGTCTCTTTGAATCGGATAATCATGACCTTGTCATATTATCCCGATGGTTGCAACCATTATAGAGTACTAGTTCTGTATCCTGCGCGATCATCATCTCCATATGTCTGAAGTGATACTTCCCTCTTGACATCACACCCAATACACTACATTCTCGATAAACCTAGAAGAGGTGTACACAGAACCTGTTAAAGCCCTGGACGACCAAAACTAAAGTCTACCGATTGTCGCAAGTATTAGCGATGCAAGTCTCAGGTTAAGACCATATGCACCTACCCTGAAGCGGACTCCCATAGACACGCAGACATACTACCAATGGGATTCCGCGGGGTCTATCCAGAGCGAAGCTGTTTTCCGTACCATCGGTAAAACACAACCTCCTACCTACCGCACTTGCATAAGTATCCTATACTTAAATATATGAGAACTATGCCGTTGTGCCCTCACAACACGCACAAGTGCAGTACTAGTCTATTCCGCATTATCGATGTCCAATCTCGATAATACTACGACTAGGGATATTTAATGATTAAACCTTATATGATTGATACTGTCTCATATCATCTCAATCCGGAACTAATCATAGGGACTTTTACCATTTATATATCAAAGTAAATAAATTACAAAACGGTAAAAGGCAATTTCATTACTACATAGTTAATTTTGTACAATAATACAATATCATTTACAAAATAGTGACGCTATAGGTCATAACTGTCTAACAATCTCCCACTTGGCCTATAGCCAGTCACTCAAGCATCTAATACCTGAACTATGTACATGTCGCTCAAACTTTTCCCGAGGAATAGCTTTCGTCAGCGGATCTGCAATGTTATCCTCTGATGCGATCTTTTCGATCTTCACATCGCCACGATGTATGATCTCTCGAATCAGATGGAATCGTCGAAGAACATGTTTGGATCGTTGATGAGACCTTGGTTCCTTAGCCTGTGCTATAGCCCCGCTATTGTCACAATACAATGGAACGGGCTCAGCTGCTAACGGAACTACTCCTAATCCAATTAGGAATTTTCGGATCCAAACCGCCTCTTTTGCTTGCTTCAGCTGCTGCGATGTACTCCTCGCTTCAGTTGTTGAATCGGCAACAGTATCTTGCTTGGAAGATTTCCAGCTCACTGCTCCGTATTCAAACAAAATATGTACCCGGATTGCGACTTAAAGTCGTCTCTGTCGGTTTGGAAACTTGCATCGGTATACCCAGATACCTCAAGTTCTCCATCTCCATAGATTAAGAAAGCATCCTTAGTTCTTTTAAGATACTTAAGGATACTCTTAACCGCCATCCAGTGATCTTTACCTGGATCGGCCTGATATCGACTGCACATGCTCAAAGCATGGGACACATCAGGTCGTGTACATATCATGGCATACATGATCGATCCGACTGCCGAGGCGAACGGAGTCCGACTCATGTTGTCTCTCTCATCTTGTGTTTTAGGACACATGTCCCTAGATAGATAGACGCCATGTGATATTGGCAACAGTCCCCTCTTGGACTGATCCATGTTGAATCTCTTCAACACTTTATCAATATATGTACTCTGGGAGAGTCCAAGTAGCTTTCTAGATCTATCCCGGTAGATCTTTATTCCTAGAATAAAAGCTGCTTCTCCCAGATCTTTCATGGAGAATTTCAATGAAAGCCAAGCTTTCACCGACGTTAACATGGGAATGTCATTGCCGATAAGCAATACATCGTCGACATAAAGGACAATAAAAGTCAGTGCACTCCCACTAACCTTCTTGTATACACAAGGATCATCTTCGTTTTGAATGAATTCATATTCTTTTATGATCTCATCAAAACGTTGGTTCCACGACCGCGATGCTTGCTTAAGTCCATAAATGGACCGATTTAACTTACAAACCTTGTTTGCAAGTCTAGGTGCGATAAAACCGTCAGGCTGTTGCATATAAACATCCTCCGAAAGGTTTCCGTTAAGGAAAGCGGTTTTAACGTCCATCTGCCATATTTCGTAATCGTAATATGCAGCTATCGCAAGCATTATCCGAATGGATTTAATCATGGCAACGGGTGAGAAGGTTTCGTCATAATCAACTCCAAGTCGTTGACGATACCCCTTCGCTACAAGCCTAGCTTTGTATGTTTGTATGTTGCCATCCATGTCGGTCTTCTTCTTGAAGACCCATTTGCATCCAATAGGCTTTACGCCTTCTGGTGCATCAACCAGTGTCCAAACTTGGTTGGTATACATGGAATCCATTTCGGCCTTCATGGCTTCTTGCCATAAAGCGGATTCGATACCTTGTATCGCTTCCTCATACGTAGCCGGTTCAGTATCCTCAATAAGATTAATATCTACATGAGGTGAGATCAGGAATCCATACCTCTCAGGTATTACCCTGACTCTCTCCGACCTACGCGGTCCTTGTGTACTTGAAGATTGTGGTTCAGTCTCATCCCGGATGGACTGTTCATGTTCCGTTGATAATTCACTGCCAAGAACAGTCACTATCACTACGACTTTCATCGAGTTCTACTTTCCTCCCACTAAACACTGCATTTAGGAATTCCTTCTCAAGGAAAACCGCATGTAGAGCAACAAATACTTTGTTCTCTTGTGGGTGATAGAAGTAATATCCTTTGGTTTCCCTAGGATATCCAACGAATAGGCATTTATCTGATTTGGGTTCAAGTTTGGTACCTTCCAAACGTTTAACGTATGCCCAGCAACCCCAAATCTTTAGGAATGAGAAACCCGGTTTCTTTCCTGTCCATATCTCATATGGAGTCTGTTCAACAGACTTTGACGGAACCTTATTCAAAATAAGAACTGCACTGTTTAATGCATATCCCCAGAAGGAAATTGGCAGCTCAGTGCGACTCATCATCGACCTTACCATGTCCAACAAGGTACGGTTTCTCTCCGTTCGGACACACCATTTAATTGTGGTGTTCCAGGAGGAGTCCACTGTGAAAGAATACCATATTCTTTCAGGTAATCTTGAAACTCATTACTTAAGTATTCGCCACCACGGTCCGACCGTAATGTCTTAATACTCTTGCCTGTTTGTTTTTCAACTTCGTGTCGAAACTCTTTGAATTTCTCAAAATTTTCCGACTTGTGCGTCATTAGATACACATAACCGTAACGTGATGCATCATCGGTAAAGGTTACGAAGTATCGATATCCACCTCTAGCCTGGCTAGACATGGGCCCACAAACGTCACTATGAACGAGGGCTAACAGTTCAGTGGCGCGTTCACCTTTACCGCTAAAAGGTGATTTAGGCATTTTGCCTAATAAGCAAGATTCGCAGACGTCATATGAATTTGGATCAAATCCGTCCAAGTACCCATTCTTCGAAAGTGTGGATATGCGAGTCTTGTTAATGTGTCCCAGACGACAATGCCACATATAAGTTTCATCCTTTGGATCACTCTTTTTAAGCCTTTTGTTTGTTACTTTATATGTAGGAGATTCATTTATATTCAAAATATAAAGACCATTATTTGCAACTGCAGTGCATATTTCTGCATCATTTTTATATAAATAACACCAAGTGTTTCTAAATACAAAAGTGTACCCATATTGGGTTAACATAGATACAGATATAATATTCCTAGTCAAACTAGGTACATAATAACAGTCATTTAGTTTAAGTACATGCCCCGAGGGCAGTTCTAATACAAAAATGCCCACGGCCAAAACAGCAACAGGAGTTCCGTTTCCAACTCGTAGATCAATCTCCCCTGAAGCCAGTGTCCTGCTGTTCTGCAGATCCTGCACATCAGTACATATATGAGAACCACAACCAGAATCAAAAATCCAATTCTTAAAACTAGAAGTAGCCATGTTTATTTCAATAACAAACATACCAGAGGTCGGTGCCTTGCCCGCCTTGATCTCCTTTCTGAGCGCCTTGTTCATGCGGCAGTCACGCTTCCAGTGACCTCTTTTGCCGCATTTAAGGCATATGTCTTGTGACTTGTCCTTCGGCTTCCCAGAAGCCATCGACTTCTTGGCCTTGCCCTTGTTCTTATGCTTCCTCTTTTTCACCCCTCCAGTTGCCTTGGGCCCAGCCCTCGGCGTCTGAGAGGTCGATGCAAAGTGCGCGCTTCGCGCTTGTTGCCTTTAAGAAGCTCTTTCTCTGACTCCTTAAGAATGGATAATAGCTCTCCAAGAGTATCGTCCGTATCCATCAACTTGTAGTTGATGACAATCTGCTTCCAAGTATCGGGAAGTGACTGTAAGAGCATGTCTATAGTCAGCTCAGCCTCCAAGACTATTCCCATCTTGGCCAGCTCATCAATGTCGGCTATCATTTGAGTCCCGTGGACCTCAACTGAAGCGCCATCATACATTCGGGAGCGAAAAAGTTTCTTCACCAACTCATACCTCTCCATCCGCTTGTTAGTGCGGTGAAGATCCTTTAGTCTAGCCATCATATTATAAGGATCCAAGTCCCTATTCTGGCGACGAAAGTGTTGAGTCATGGAAGCAAGCATGATCGACTGAGTCGTATCACAATCATCGCTATGAGTTCTCCATAACTCCAGCTCAAGTGGCTCAGTGGGCCTCGGCCCGAGAGGTCTCTGTATGGTGTATAGTAGCCTCTCTGCCCCAAGGACTATCCTCAGGTTCATTTCCCAGTCAGCGAAGTTCGTGCCCTTAAATACATTATCACCCATGATTATGTCTCGGACATTTCCTTTGTTTGCCATCTTAACTACGATAGTCCAACTATCTAGTTAACGATATATGGGTACAGTCAAACTGTTACAAGAAAAATAACATTATATTAGTCCAACTAATGTTAAAATATTGACGAAATAAATTTTGTAAGCGCGTAAAGCTAAGTATCTGAATGAAATTGCAAATTCAATACTAGCCTCCCACTATTTTCTACAAGTCTCTAACCCTCTGTCGAGTACTCGGGAAATCCAATTTCCTAGTGGGCTAGGATCCCGTTAAATAACACACAACCTTGACTTTGGCCAACAAGTTGTATGATATTTAACTAGGTAGATCTCGAAGATCAATTGGATCCCATCCAATTCCTAGATCCGGTAGGTGGACATCCAAGTCCGAAACATATATATCTAATACATATGTCAATGTATCCAATACATTTTCCTAACCTTTTCCTCTGAATCAACTAAGTCTTGGCTTTGGCACAACAAACTTAATGATTCCAGTTAAGCGGAACCCATTGACATGGAAAGTTTCGTAATCAATGTCGATGGACAAGAAGTGATCTTGACTTTGGCCAACAAATCACAACTTGGACAAGACACCGATATGGAACAAAACTCTCATGATTCAAACACATCCTCAATTGACAAAGGTCTTGACTTTGGCCAACAAACCAATGCCAATTTCGGATCTTGAGAAAGAATCACTCAACGGAAGGAAAATCGCTTAATATTGTTTGAGGGATTTTCGCGTAATTGGCAACCAATTAATTTATCTTTGTTAGGTCTCATCATCATACACCCTTAAGCATGCTTCTAAAACATCATAAAGCGCGTAAAATAAAATAATAGTGATATGCGGATGGATATATAACAATTTGTTCCTAGAACAAATCACTCCATTTCCTCTCCCCGGCTAGCACTATTCTACTTCTACCCAATTACATAATACAATAAGAGAAACCTCATTTACATTGAGGGGAATTAGGTGAGAAGAGAATACAAAGAGATAATAAGAGAAAGGCTGGACACGCAGGTCCAATTAATAAATTCTGAATTTACAATAATTTCTAAAATTACCCTTCCCTTCTAATATTCATCCGATATACACTATTCATTCATCACATCCACATTCATTCATTCAAGGCATGTTATACAACCAATCTAATCCAATTAATTAGTCTTTAATTAGGTGACAATCCAATGTTCAATCAATGGTTTGCTTTTGCGCGAGTCCAACTCGTTTTTGAGAATAAGTACTTGTAGTACGAATTCATGAATTATATCGAACTACTCGTCAAATCCAATTTAAGTCGTATTCAATACTAATCCTTATATTTAATTCCAAATTAAATATTTACACTTTTATTGTGCTTTTATGACTTAGATTCCAAATCTAATCTTATCGGGTCTCAAAGCCCAACTAACATCCAATGTCCGTTTAATTAAAGTCCGATGGGCTTTCAATTGATTTCTTTAGGCTTGGGCTTTGGTCAATGTGGGTCAAACCCAATTATCAAGCCCAATAAGGAATCACCCTCATTTGCCATAAAATCAATATCAAGCCCATAAGGCCCAATTAAACATAAAAGCCCATTTATTACATTTGGACTTAATGGAGTGATTTAGGCCCAATTTTGGATCCAATCCAATTGCCCAAATCTACTTGGTCCAACCAAGCCCATTATGCCCAAATATAATAGTTTTTTACCCAATTTAAAATTAAGCCCAATTAATCAAATTTTAAAATTCCAAATTTTGTAACTTAATTAATTAAGTGTAATATCATGATTAATCCTTTAAATCAATATTTCCAAAATATCAAATTAATCCATTAATCATATTTTTATCTTAAATACATGTCCAACATTATTTAATCAAAAAATCAAGTCCCTAATCTTCCATTAAGCATTCGGTCATGGTGATAAAATGGTTCCGATTTCGTTTTTCAATCCGATCAAATTACAAATCGTCATTCCATATTGTTTCAAGTCATCCAATGATCTTAAAATCAAAAATCATCAAGTCCATTGCTTACATGTGATTCGGCCAAGCCATTTTTGGGTTGAAAAATTAATCCAATTTATTTTCCATGAAATTGATGATGTATAACATTAAGTAAAATACATCTAAGCATATTTAATCAAACATTTCATCAAATCATGCTTCATCCAATTTTCCCCAAATTTTACCCTAATATATTTTCATGCTCTTTAGGCTCAATGATACCATTGTTGAAAATTCTAATCCATGTCCCAAGATCAAAAGAGCAAACAAATATATATAATGAATGAACAATATTGAAGTATGGCGGAATCATACTCACAAATATCGGAATGCGGATGCGTTGATGAAATGAAAACTTCTCCTTTGTGCAGTGAGGGTTTCGGCCAAGGTGAGTGAGGAAGCTCCAAGCTTTCTTTGATCCTTCCAAGCTCAAGAATTAGTTTCCCATAACACCTTTGTATGATCCCTTGAAGGTGCTAGCCTTGTATGTGATTTATAGTTCCAAACAAAAACACTTTCTTCAAGTTTTTGCAACAAAAACCGAAAATGGAGAGCTGTGAAACCTTCACAGTTTCGGTCACTTGAGAGGAGAGGGAAGATGAAGTGGTTTGTAATGATTTACCAAAAACCTTTTATATTTATTTCAAAAATAAAATATAATAAATCAAATACCAAAATTGGTATATGATAAGGTCAAAGGTCTATCACTTTAACTTGGAGTGTAATTCACTCTAACTTGGAGTGTAATTCACTCAACTTGGAGTGTAATTCACTCTTCCACCAAAACCCATCATCATAAATTAAAACAATGACAATTGATGTGATGGTTGATGTGACATGTGGACCCCACTCGATTCTAAATGCGAGTGGGCCCGCAAACACTCCCGGGCTCGGGTTCGATAATTCCGAATTAGCGAACTTCCATCGCGACGTTAATTAAATCAAATTTAATTATATAATTGTGCCTAGCAAAATTACTATTCACGTCGCTAACGAATTAATTCCAAATTAAATCGTTTGCTCGAATTAAAATCTAATTTTAATTCTTCGTCGAAATCGAATTTCGTTTAATATATCGAATATATTATTTTAATGATTAATTCCAAATTAATCTTTCTCTCTCTCAAATAGTACTTTATCCAAGATAAAGTCTCTCCGCAATTAATCCCAGATTAATTAAGTTCGAATCATACGTCATCGGTGAATCTTCGGGAAGCGACCCAAGAGATCTCTGGATATGTTGGCAGTAAATACGGTCGTCGGACTATCCGAACACGTACGTACCAAGTACTACGTTTTTACCGATTTACAAGACAAGGTTAGCCTATAGCAAAACGCCATGCCTACCCAATTCTCCAGAAATATTCTTACTGGAATATAAGATCTATAACAGGCGTAGTATACCGCAGTATAGTGTATATATATCGATCCAGTATCGGATGATCACATGTAAGGCCTGAGGCTGGAGATGTGTCTGCCCCGTACGAAACATATATCGGACATCAAGCAACTAGTCTCTTTGAATCGGATAATCATGACCTTGTCATATTATCCGATGGTTGCAACCATTATAGAGTACTAGTTCTGTATCCTGCGCGATCATCATCTCCATATGTCTGAAGTGATACTTCCCTCTTGACATCACACCCAATACACTACATTCTCGATAAACCTAGAAGAGGTGTACACAGAACCTGTTAAAGCCCTGGACGACCAAAACTAAAGTCTACTGATTGTCGCAAGTATTAGCGATGCAAGTCTCAGGTTAAGACCATATGCACCTACCCTGAAGCGGACTCCCATAGACACGCAGACATACTACCAATGGGATTCCGCGGGGTCTATCCAGAGCGAAGCTGTTTTCCGTACCATCGGTAAAACACAACCTCCTACCGCACTTGCATAAGTATCATATACTTAATATATGAGAACTATGCCGTTGTGCCCTCACAACACGCACAAGTGCAGTACTAGTCTATTCTGCATTATCAATGTCCAATCTCGATAATACTACGACTAGGGATATTTAATGATTAAACCTTTATGGATTGATACTGTCTCATATCATCTCAATCCGGAACTAATCATAGGGACTTTTACCATTTATATATCAAAGTAAATAATTACAAAACGGTAAAAGGCAATTTTATTACTACATAGTTAATTTTGTACAATAATACAATATCATTTACAAAATAGTGACGCTATAGGTCATAACTGTCTAACAATATCATGGCATACATGATCAATCCGACTGCCGGCGAACGGTATCTGACTCAAGCTGTCTCTCTCATCTTGAGTTTTAGGACACATGTCCTTAGATAGAGTGACGCCATGTGACACTGCAACAGTCCCCTCTTGGACTGATCATGTTGAATCTCTTCAACACTTGTCAATGTACGTGCTCTGGGAGAGTCCAAGCAGCTTTCTAGATCTATCCTGGTAGATCTTTATTCCTAGAATAAGGCTGCTTCTCTCCAGATCCTTCATGGAGAATTTTAATGAAAGCCAAGCTTTCACCGATATTAACATGGGAATGTCATTGCCAATAAGCAATACATCATCAAACGTAAAGGACAATGAATGTCAGTGCACACCCACTAACCATCTTATATACACAAGGATCATCCTCATTTTGAACAAAATCATATTCTTTTATGATCTCATCAAAACGTTGGTTCCAAGAACGCGATGCTTGCTTCAATCCATAAATGGATCGATTTAACTTACAAACCTTGTTTGCAAGTCTTGGTATGACAAAACCGTCAGTCTATTGCATATAAACATCCTCCAAAAGGTTTCCGTTAAGGAAGAGCTTTTGACGTCCATCTGCCATATCTCGTAATCGAAATATACAGCAATAGCAAGCATTATCCTAATGGATTTAATCATGGCAACGGGTGAAAAAGTTTCGTCGTAATCGACACCAAGTCGTTGATGATACCCTTTCGCTACAAGCCTAGCTTTGTACGTTTGTACGTTGCCATCCATGTCAGTCTTCTTCTTGAAGACCCATTTGCAAGCAATAGGCTTCACGCCTTCTGGTGCATCAACCAGTGTCCAAACTTGGTTGGTGTACATGGAATCCATTTCGGAATTCATGGCATCTTTCCATAAACCGAAGTCGATACCTTGTATCGCTTCCTCATACATAGTCGGCTCGTCCTCCTCAATAAGATTAATATCCACATGAGGTGAGATCAGAAACCCATACCTCTCAGGTTATTTTCTGACTCTCTCCGACCTACGCAGTTCTTGTGTATTCGAAGATTGTGGTACAGTATCACTCTGATTTTCATCGAGTTCTACTTTCCTCCCACTAACCACTGCATTTAGGAATTCCTTCTCAAGGATAACCGTATGTAGAGCAACAAATACTTTATTCTCTTGTGCGTGATAGAAGTAATATCCTTTGGTTTCCCTAGGATATCCTACAAATAGACATTTATCCGATTTGGGTTCTAGTTTGGTACCTTCCAAACGTTTAACGTATGCCCAGCAATCCCAAATCTTTAGGAATGAGAAACCTGGTTTCTTTCCTGTCTATATTTCATACGGAGTCTGTTGAACAGACTTTGACGGAACCTTATTCAAAATAAGTATTTCACTGTTCAATGCATATCCCCATAAGGAAATAGGTAGCTCTGTGCGACTCATCATAGACCTTACCATGTCTAACAAAGTTCGGTTTCTCCGTTCGGACACACCGTTTAATTGTCGTGTTCCGGGACTAGTCCATTGCGAAATAATACCATATTCTTTCAAGTAATCAAGAAACTCTTTGCTTAAGTATTTGCCACCACGGTCCGACCGTAATGTCTTAATACTTTTGCCGGTCTCTTTTTCTACTTCGTGTCGAAATTCTTTGAATTTCTCAAAGGTTTCCGACTTATGTCTCATAAGATACACATAACCATAACGCGATGCATCATCCGTAATGGTTACGAAGTATTCATATCCACCTCTAGCCTGGCTAGACATGGGCCCACATACGTCACTATGAACGAGGGCTAACAGTTCGGTGGCGCGTACACCATTTCCACTAAAAGGTGTTTTAGGCATTTTACCTAATAAACAAGATTCGCAGACGTCATATGAATTTGTATCAAATCCTTCCAAGTACCCACTCTTCGAAAGTGTGGATATACGTGTCTTGTTTATGTGTCCTAGACGACAATGCCACATATAAGTTTCATCTTTGTTACTTACTTTAAGCCTTTTCTTTGTTACATTATACATTTGAGATTGATTCATATTCAAAATATAAAGACCATTATTTACGTCAGCAGTGCAAATTTCCATATCATTTTAATACATAAAACACCTAGTGTTTCTAAATACAAAAGTATACCCACATTGGGTTAACATAGATACAGAAATAATATTCCTAGTCAAACTAGGTACCTAATAACAGTCTGATAGTTTAAGTACATGCCCCGAGGGCAGTTCCAAAACAAAAGTGCCAACGGCCAAAATGGTGACTCGTGTCCCATTTCCAATGCGGAGGTCAATCTCTCCTGAGGCCAGTCTCCTGCTAATCTATAGATCATGTACATCAGTACATATATGAGTACCACAACCAGAATAAAAAATCAAATTTTTAAAACTAGTAGTAGACATGTTTATTTCTATAACAAACATACCTAAAACTGGTGCCTTGCCAGTTTTGATTTCCTTCATGTGTGCCTTGTACTCGTGGCAGTCACGCTTCCAGTGACCCCGCTTCCCGCACTGCAGACATACATCTTGGGATTTTTCCTTAGGTTTCCCAGAACCCTTTGACAATTTGGCTTTGCCCTTCTTCTTATGCTTCTTCTTCTTGACACCTCCAGTCGCCTTGGGCCAAGCCCTCGGAGTCTGAGATGTTGAAGCAAAGTGCGCATCACGCTTCTTGCCCTTAAGAAGCTCTTTTTCTGCTTCGCGCAGAGTGGACATCAATTCTCTAAGAGTTTGGTCTTGGTTCAACTTGTTGTAGTTCATGATGAACCCACTCTAAATTGTTGGACAATTATGACCCATAGCATCACTATTTGTACAGAACATGGTGTTGTTGTACAAATTAACTATGTGACAAAGGAAATTGTTCTTTTATCATTTCTAATTGGATTACCAAGAAACATAAATGATAAAAGTCCATATGATTAGTTCCGAATTAATAAGATATGAGACAGTATTAATCCACTAAGGTTTAATCATTAAAATATCCCTAATCGTAGTATTATCGAGATTGGACATCGATAATACGGAATAGACTAGTATTGCACTTGTGCGCGTTGTGGGAGCATAACGGCATAGTTCTCATATATTTAAGTATTGGATACTTATGAAAGTGTAATAGGAGGTTGTGTTTACCGATGGTACGGAAACAGCTTCGCTTTGGATAAACCCCTCGGAATTCCATTGGTAGTATGACTATGTGTCTATGGAAGTCCGAATCAGGGTAGGTGTATTTGGTCTTAACCTGAGACTTTCATCGCTAATACTTGCGACAATCAATATACTTTGGTTTTGGTCGTCAAGGGCTTTAATAGGTTCTGTGTACGCCTCTTCTGGGTATATTGAGAATCGTAGTGTATTGGGTGTGATGTCAAGATGGAAGTATCACTTCAGTCATATGGAGATGATGGTCACGTAGGATAAGAAACTGGTCCTCTTATATGTTGCAGCTATCGGGATAGTATGACTAGGTCATGTTTATCCGATTATAGAGACTAGTTAGCAGAGATTCGATATATGCTTCGTACGGGGCAGACACAATTCCAACCTCAGGCCTAGCATGTGACATCCGATATTGGATCGCAATACGTAATACTATGTATACTACGCCTGATACATATTATATATTCCTTTAAGAATATTTCTGGAGGATTGGGTAGGCACGGTGCTTTGCTAGAAGCCAACCTTATCTTGTAAATCGGTTAAAAACGTAGTACTAGGTACGTACGTGTTCGGATAGTCCAACGACCGAATTTACTGCCAACATATCCAGTGATCTCATGGGTCGCTTCCCGAAGATTCGTCGATGACGTATGACTCGCACATAATTAATCTGGGATTAATTAGTAGAGAGAGAAGATTAATCTAGGATTAATTGCGGAGAGATTTTATCTGGGATAAATTTCTATATGAAGAGAGAGAACGATTAACTTGGAATTAATCGATAAAATAATATGTCTGATATATTAAACGAAATTAGATTTCGAAGCGGAATTAGAATTGGATTTTAATTTGGGTGAACGAGTTAATTTAGAATTAATTCGCTAGCGACGTGAATAGTAATTTTGCTAGCCATTATTATTTAATTTAATTTGGTTTAATTACGTCGCAACGGAAAATTCGTTAATTCGGAATTAGCGAACCCGAGCCAGGGATGTGTTGCGGGCCTACTCGGATTTTGAATTAAGTGGGGCCCACATGTCACATCACTAGTCACATCACTTGTCACTTCATTCACCTTTATGGTGATGGTATTTGGTAAATTGGTGGTGGCTTACTTTACACTCAAGGTTGATGGATTGAAAGACAATTACCTAAACTTGGTTTGGTATATGTTTGTTTTGATTTTTGAAATCATTTAAGAAAACACATTCATCACTCATTTACTATATAAAGTGGCCGAAAATCCTCTCACATTCTCTCAATTGGCTTGGCCGAAACACATAAGGTGAAGAGAAGAAAGTTTGTTTCAAATTTTCAAGAGAGCTAGCACTCAAAGAGATCATACAAAGGTGATAGGGAAACCCATCTATGAGCTTGGAATCAACACTCAAAGATTGGAGCTTGAAGATCAATACATGGAGCACAACAAGGGGCTTGGCCGAGAGATTCAAGGAAGAAATTTTGTTGTGTTCATCGCATCGCAAATCCGATCAAAGTGAGTATTTTCGCTATTTTACTTTGTTTTATTCGCACATTTCATTGCTTAATTTGATCTTGGTTTGACCTAGAAAACCCAACACAAGTGTCGGGGAGGGACTGTAGGATCAAATCCACTGATGTCTCAACCTCGAAGACAATGCCCATCTGTCCGAGCTGCTCAATGTCAGCAATCATCTATGACACATGGTGCTCATGCGAGCGCGGAAGAGCTTCTTCTGCAACTCATATCTTTGCGATCTAAGATTAGATCGGTGAAGATCATGCAACTTCGCCATCATCTCATAGGGATCCAATCCCTTATTTTGACGTCTGAATTGCGGAGTCATAGCGGCAAGCATTACCGATTGAGCAGTCGCATTGTCATCGCTATGAGTCTTCCAAAGCTCTAGCTCAAGCAACTGATCAGGTCGGGGCTTAGGCCCAAGAGGTCTCTCTATGGTGTAGAGTAACTTCTCGGATCCCAGAACAATTCTGAGATTCATATCCCAGTCTTGAAAGTTTGTGCCATTAAAGACATTATCGCCCATGGCAATATCTCTAATGCTTAACTTTCCTATCATCTTAACCGCAATAGTCCAACTATTCGATTAACGATGTATGAGTACAGTCTAACTGTTACAAGAAAAATAATAATATATTAGTCCAACTAATAAAAATAATTGACGAAATAATTTGAAAGCGCGTAAAGCTAAGTATTTGAACGAAATTGCAAATTCAATACTAGCCTCCCACTATTTTTTGGCGAGCCTCTAATCCTCTATTGAGTACTCGGGAAACCTAGTTTCCTAGTGGGCTAGGATCCCGTTTAATAACACAAAACCTTGACTTTGGCCAACAAGCTGTATGATATTTAACTAGGTAGATCTCTAAGATCAATTGGATCTCATCCAATTCCTAGATCCGGTAGGTGGACCTCCAAGTCCGAATTATATATACAATATATATGCCAATATATTTTTCCTAACCTTTTCCTCTGAATCAACTAAGCATTGGTTTTGGCACAACAAGCTTAATGATTCCAGTTAAGCGGAACCCATTGGCTTTGGAAAGCTACGTAATCGATGTCGATGGACAAGAAGTGATCTTGAATTTGGCCAACAAATCACAACTTGGACAAGACATACGATATGGAACAAAGCCTTCAAGATTCAAACACATCCGCGATGGACAAAGGTCTTGACTTTGGCCAACAAACCAGTGTCAATCTTGGATCTTGAGTAAGAATCACTCAATGGAAGGAAAACGCTTAATATTTGTTGAGGGTTTTTCGCGTAAATTGGCAACCAATTTATTATCTTTGTTAGGTCTCATCATACACCCTTAAGCATGCATTCTAAAAGAATAATAAGGCACGGAAAATAAATTAATAATGATATGCGGATGGATATCTCACAGATTGTTCCTAGAACAAATCACTCTTTTTCCTCTCCCCGGCTAGCATTATTCTAACTTCTACCCAATTACATAATACAATTAAAGAAACCTCATTAACATTGAGGGGAATTAGGTGAGAAGAGAATTACAAAGAATCGAGAGATAAGGCTGGACACGTAGGTCCAATTTAATAAATTCTAAATTTACAACAATTTCCAAAATTGCCATTTCCCTTCTAATATCCATCCGATATGCATTATTCATTCAACACATCCATGTATTCACACAAAGCATGTTATTCAATCAATCTAATCAAATTAATTAATCTTTGAATAAAGTGATCATCCAATGTTCAAACAACGATTTGATTTGCGCGAGTCCAACTCGTTTGAGAATAAGTACTCGAAGTACGAATTCTTGAATTATATCGAACTACAATTTAAATCTAATTTAATTCGTATTCAATACTAATTCTATATTTAATTACAAATTAAATAACTACACTTTTTAATGCGCCTTTACGACTTAGATTCCAAATCTAATCTAAATGGGTCTCAAAGGCCAATTAACATCCAATGTCATTTAATTAAAGTCCAATGGGCTTTCAATTAATTTCTTAAGGCATGGACTTTGGTCAATATGGGTCAAACCCAAATACCAAAGCCCAATTAAGGAATCACCCTATTTGCCAAGAAACCAATTTAGGCCCAATTAAACATAAAAGGCCCATTTGTCATATTTGGACTTAATGGAATGGTTTAGGCCCAATTTGGATCCAATCCAATTGACCTAAACCAACTTGGCCCAACCAAGCCCATTAGGCCCAAATACAACATTACAAGCCCAATTCAAAATTAAGCCCAATTAATCAAATTCTAAAATTCCAAATTTCATAATTTAATTAATTAAAGTGTATTGCATTAATTAATTATCTAAATTAACATTTCCAAAAAATCAATTTAATTAATTAATCATGCTTTAATTTGTTCAACATATGTCCAACATTATTGAAACAAAAAATCATCTCATTTCATCTTCTCAAGGTCACAGCATTGTAGGGTTTTTTATAACCGATTCCGATTTCAATCCGATTGAATCTCAAATCAATATATCCATGTCTTTCAACTCATCCAATGATCAAAAAACAAAAATACCATGACTTTAGGTCTATATCACATTCGGCCATCATGCAAAAAATTGGGGAAAATTAATCCAATTAAATTTTCTTCAAATTGATCATGCATAACTCCAAGTTATCAACATTCAAGCATACTTAAACAAACAATTTGATTAAAACATGCTCAAATCAAATTTACCCAAATTTTAGTATATAAACCCTAATCATTTTCATGCTCAAATTAGGCTCCATGATACCATTGTTGGGTTTCTAAGTTGTCCCAAGATCATTTCAAGCAATGAAATCAAGTGAATACACAAAGAAGAATAGCGGAATTAAACTTACTTTGATCGGATTTTGGAGGTGTTGAATACAAAACTTTTTTCCTTTGAGAAGTCTCCAAGCTTCCTCTTTGAATGTTGAATCCAAGCTCCAAGCTTTGTTCTTTGATTCCAAGCTTTTGGGATGGTTTCCCTATCACCTTGGATGATTCTTTGTGAGTGCTAGCTCAAGAAAATTTGCAACAAATTTTCACCTTCACCCTTGTATTGCTCACGGCAATGGAAGAAAATGAAGAAGGAAAATGGCGTGAATGGAGAGAGTGAGAAGTGAGTGTGTTGACTTATGTTTTTTTTTTTTATTTCAAAAATCAAATAAATTATATACCAATTATTTGGTATTAGTCATTCACTTCTTACACAAATTTGGTGTGTTGGACAAGTTATCACCAACCCACCAAAACCCATCAACATAAAGTGACTAGGTGATCTGAGTTGTGATGTGACTTGTGGGACCCACTTGATTCAAAATCCGAGTGGGCCCGCAACACATCCCGGGCTCAGGTTCGCTAATTCCGAATTAACGAATTTTCCGTTGCGACGTAATTAAATCAAATTTAATTAAATAATTATGTCAAGCAAAATTACTATTAACGTCGCTAGCGAATTATTTCTAAATTAATTCGTTTGCCCGAATTAAAATCCAATTTTAATTCCGCGTCGAAATCTAATTTCGTTTAATATATCGAATATATTATTTTATCGATTAATTCCAAATTAATCGTTTTCTTTCTCTTCAAATAGTATTTTATCCTAGATAAAATCTCTCCGTAATTAATCCAAAATTAATTAAATTCGAATCAATACATCATCGGTGAATCTTCGGGAAGCGACCCAAGAGATCCTTGGATATGTTGGCAGTAAATCCGGTCGTCGAACTATCCGAACACGTACGTATCTCGTACTATGTTTTTAGCGATTTACGAGACATTCTAGCAAAGCACCGTGCCTACCCAATTCTCTAGAAATATTCTTAATAGAATATATAATCTTTGTCAGGCGTAGTATACGTAGTATTGCGTATTGCGGTCCAGTATCGGATGTCACATGCAAGGCCTGAGGCTGGAATAGTGTCTGCCCCGTACGAAGCATATATCAGATTACAAGCAACTAGTCTCTTTAATCGGATAATCATGACCATGTCATATTATCCCGATGGTTGCAACCATTTAGAGTACCAGTTATGTATCCCTGCGTGATCATAATCTCCATATGACTGAAGTGATACTTCCATCTTGACATCACACCCAATACACTATGATTCTCAATAAACCCAGAAGAGGCGTACACAGAACCTGTTAAAGTCATGGACGACTAAAACTAAAGCGTATTGATTGTCGCAAGTACTAGCGATGCAAGTCTCAGGTTAAGACCAAATACACATACCCTGATGCGGATTCCCATAGACACACAGTCATACTACCAATGGGATTCCGCGGGGTCTATCCAGAGCGAAGCTGTTTCCGTACCATCGGTAAACACAACCTCCTATCACACTTGCATAAGTATCCAATACTTAAATATATGAGAACTATGATGTGACGCTTCCATAACACGCACAAGTGCAATACTAGTCTATTCCGCATTATCGATGTCCAGTCTCGATAATACTACGACTATGGATATTTAATGATTAAACCGTTATGGATTGATACTGTCTCATATTTTGCAATCCGGAACTAATCATAAGGACTTTTATCATTTATATATTTAAGTAATCAAATTACAAAATGATAAAATGCCATTTCATTGTCATATAATTAATTTGTACAAAAATCACAATATCTTTTACAAATAATGACGGTATGAGTCATAATTGTCTAATACTTTTCTTTTTATAATTAAAAATAAATAAATAAAAATGTTAAACACCAAATTCCCCAGACTCCAAGTGAGAGAACCAATGCGGTAGAGTCGCGCGTGAGAATCGAAATCCACGGGGATAAATTACCATGTGGTTGCAGTAAGTTTGAGGTTGCTCTGTATGACACGTGGTGATCGTGTGGAGCGATTTGTCGGGTCACTTGTAGGCGGGTGCACGTGAGACCCATGCACTCCTGCTCTCTCAATACACTGCTCTTAGCCATTAATATAGAAGAAGAGTATGGCAGGACCGCAGAGGCAACCAAATCCTGTATGATTTATGAACCAAATCCACGTGTCAGTTACAATGTCTATATACATGATGGTGACAACTCCTCTTACTCACGTACCAAGTTCTGTCTTGTGGTTTAATATCGCTGTTTGGCAAATAGTGTTAATTATTTTCTTACCTATCACAACAAAAATTATAGAAACCTTTTTTTTAAAAAAAAATGATCAAATTAAAATTATTAAAATATATATTTTTTATTAATTAAAAAATATATTTAAAAAATAATTAATTATGCAAGAATAATTACTCTCACTCGCTCTTTAATAATTGCACCACTGCTTTTCACATTACAAAAAAAAAAAAATATATATATATATATATATATATTTTGGTTAATAATTGCACACTACTTTCACATTACAAGTATTTTTTTTTTTTAATATTTGAAAAACCCACCGAGATTATTGGATCCTAATATGGATGCGTAAGTAAATCAATATCCCAAACTCTTATAAGAATATTATATAGGGCTTAAATTTTAGATTTTAAAGATAAAATCACAAACTCAAGTCGTTGAACTGCGCCCTTGGTGTGAATACAGACAATACTGATAGTTGGTATTTCCTTTATTGACCATAATCCGAGGCAAGGGCAAAATGGTTTTCTAACAATCAGCAACACACGTGCATCTTGTTTGCATAATTATAAAGCTGTTTATTTGGGACCCACTTTGTAACGATTTATTGCAAATGCTGGTAGTGATTCAACGGCTTGTATTGCGAAGTTGTACCTTGAGCTATCCCTGCCCGTTGATCTTGTGGCTTCGTTAGCCACCAGGTGGTCAAAAAAGGTTTGAATTTTTTTGGAATTAAAAACATCAAAAATGATAGACATACTTATATTTTTATATAAAATAACTACATCATTCTCAATGTAGCTACAATGATCAATGTAGCGATCACTGTAGTTACAATAAGAGATGTGTATTTATTTTCGGTAAAAGTGTAAGTATGTGTATCACTTCTATAAAAACATATCACTACTCTAAAACGATAGTACCTAGAGTCCAACAACACCGAGACCAATACCGAATTTACGGTCAATATGTATGTGTGCTATTGAATTGTATATATTTTAATGGGAAATGATATAAATACACACTTTTTTTCCGAAATTCTTCACAACTCTCTCACTATAGCTACAATGTGCTACAGTAACTCACTGTAGCTACAGTGAGAGAGTTGGAAAATGTAAGGAAAAAATGTGTGTATATTTATCATTTTTGATTTTAATTATTATTAGTAAATTTTCAATATACAATATTATATTATGTTTTGTTTGAAAATTTATTGCTTGAAAAGTTTATATCGTTTTGGCAAGTAATGACGAAGTCTGAAGGGGCGTGGTTTGGTGGTAAATGTCTTAGGATTTAGTTAACTGGTCCTAAGTTCGAGTTCAAAAATATAAAAATATATTTATTAAAACTTACAAGTAGTATGGTGAGCTTACAGTGGTATGGTGAGCTTACAGTGTATAACACCTCGGGTCGTAAACCAGCCGTTATAAATCTCTAAGTGATCGAGAACCGACGAGCTTTCTCCCTCTATCAATAGTTTTTAAGCTCTTACCTCTCTTTTACAAGTCGTGTGATGCGGAAATTGCTAACCCTTGAATCTGTGGCTTCAACCCTTTTATATAGGCTTCCAAATTCACTATTCCACGCCCATGACATCAGCTCATGTCACTGCCATCATTGTACCAACAACTATATTCAACTATCCACAATCCCGCCAATCAAAATACTTATTTTTCATTGTCATTGCGCTGTGTGGGAACACAGAAATTTGGGGCGACGCATGCTGTCACGGGCTCGCGGTCCGGTCGGGAGTACAGAGTAGCCACGGGGGACTAAACCGGAGAATAATGGAGTCGTCACCCGGTGTGAACCGGGAAAATGAGATTTAAGGCCGCACTCACCCCTCGCAAGGGAAGACCTCAAACCGTTGGGTTCAGAATGGTCCCTTACTTATGTCACTTGTAATGAAAGGATTTACATAATAATTTAATCAGGCTTAAGTAACACTTATTCCTAAGGATATCATGCTTCTATATTCACGGGTACAAAATAACACTTATACATACATTTCATATATATCTCATATCTAAGAAACACATGCCTGAAAATATCTCAAAGTAACAATGAACATACAACTTCATTCAGCATATCATATTCATGAAAAACACAAGCATACATAATACCGCACAAGCATACATGTGAGCACTTTTCCAAGTGATACGTGGAATTGTATCCCAAGTACAGACCGCATTACCGTCCATTCGGAATCAGCTACGGAATTTATGTCTGGGTTTCCATCCGATATATCACAAGAAATAATACTCCAAAGTCATCATGGCAGGGTATATAAATCGTAATGCGTTAAATCAAGACTAAGGCAAACGACGCAATTAATGGATAAAACATGCTTTTCATTATTATGTGCACAAAGATAAGAATGACTATGTGTGGTTCCATAAAAAATCACCTAAGAAACAATTATACATGGCATGTGATGAATATATCTCAGTTCAGTGTGTTCGCGTTCGTGTAGCGTTCGTAAACGCGTTCGAACGGAATGAAACAGAATGCTCACGTTCGTATGGCGTTTGTTAACGCGTTCGAACGGAAATGAAACAGAATGCTCACGTTCGTATAGCATTTGTTAACGCGTTCGAACAGAAATGAAACAGAATGCTCACGTTCGTATGGCGTTTGTTAACGCGTTCGAACGAAATGAAACAGAATGCTCACGTTCGTGTGGAGTTTGTTAACGGGTTCGAACGGAAATGAGACCTGATGCATGATAAGGCAAAATGTATGCGCGTTCGAGTTGCGTTCGTAAACGCGTTCGAACGGGAACAGACCTGATGCATGAAATGGGACGCAATATGTAAACAACAAAATAAGGGGGGGCGCGGCGAAGTACTGCCGTAAAGGTGGCCTTTTGGGGCTCTTGATCTCTCAAAGAGAGGACCTTTAGACCAACATACTAAGCCCATGCGCTCGATCGCATCGTACATACAAAATAGAGCCAATCATATCGAAACCAAGTATGCCCGATTGAACACATCTTACATCCAATCCGGACACACATCAACCGGCGCGGCAAAGCATCGTGGTAAATGGTTTTAACCTCTCCCCATAAGGGATCTTTCATTCCACTTACTAAGCCCATGCGCTTGATTGAACCATGCATAAAAAAATAAAGACAATAATATCAAACTAAGTATGCCCGATTGAACGTATCTTGCATCCAACTGAACACACATCAACCGGCGCGGCGAAGTAGTGTCACAAAGGTGGCCTTTTCGGCTCTTCGTCTCTCAAATAGAGGACCTTTGGACTAACTCACTAAGCCCATGCGCTCGATTGAATCATGCATAAATAAACAACATACAGAATTTAAGTGACGAAAAATAAACAAACCAAAGCAACACAAGGCAAAAGATAGTGCCGTTTACTCAAGCGGTACGTGGAGTTGTGTCCCGAGTACAGATCATATTACCGTCCATTCGGAATCGGCTATGAAATTTATGTCCGGGTTTCCATCCGATATACGCGAGAGAGTTAACACATTTCTCATTCATCCAATACCCACAACACACATCATACATAAACAAGATTCAACGAATAGGTAAAATATAATCAAAATAAATAACAAAAATCACGTAGAGATGAGTGTGAAAAGTACCCTCAGGTCTAACCTTTTAAGCCGTCTCTCGGACTCGCGTTTCACGAATATCTGAAGGGGTAAAGCTCCGCAACTTTTCTGGTTCACTGGTTTAGCGTCCTAGCTCACTGCTTTGCTGTTTTGCTTGCGGTTCGAACTCCGTTCTGCTCATGTTCGGCCTCTGTCTTGCTGCTCACTGCTCGGGCCAACTGTTTTAACGTTTTCAATGAACTGTTCCAAGTTTGCGTAGGTTCTTAGTGCAGTTGTGTGTGATTATTTTTAAGATTATCTATGCAGTTTTTATGTTACTGTTTTTAAGGTTTTTAGGGACTGTTTTAAGAGGATTTGGGCTGCTGTTTTAAGGTGATTCAGGGGCTGTTTTTGAGTGTTTGTTAGGGCTGTATGGGGGGGGGATGTGTTCTCGGTGAAGGAGGGGAGTGTTTTGATTTGGCTAAGGAGGGTTATTGCTTGTGGTGGTCTCGGTTATGGTGGAGGATTGATGCTCTTGTTGTCTCGGCTATGGAGGAGGTGGTTAGGGTTCTTTGTTCTCTTTTTTGTGTATATGTGAAGTGTCTTGGGCGTGTATTAGAGAGAGTTGGGCATGAATTATCTGTGTCAAGGAAGAGGATGGCTTTGGTTAAGGGTTGTTTATATAGAAGAGAGCTAGGGTTTGCCCTTGTCTCACAAGGAAGAGATCTAGTTTCCAAATTAGGAGTCCTAAGGATGGTATACACAAGATTGAGGGGGGACAAAATAATTTAAATTAGGAAGTCAACTATTTTAAATTGGTAGATGTCTTATTAGATTAGGAAGTCAAATATTTGATTGGTTTTAATTGGTTAAGATAGATTTTAATTAGGCATATCTTCTTTTTAATTTTAGTTTAAGTTTGGTAAATGTTTTATTTAATTGGTAAATGGTTTAAATATTTTATTTAATGTTTAATATTTAAATTAATATTCATTTATTTAATTTGGGATGTGTTTTATGGGCTTTGGGGAGCTAAATGGGCTGGGGTGTGAGGATAGCAGCAAAACCAGAATTACCGACACCGTTCGAACGCTTCCTGGAACGCGACACGAACGCCCGCAATCTGTTTGACGTTCGAACGAAGTAACGAACGCAGCACTAACGAAGACAGTGAGCTTGTTTATTCTGAATTTCCCCTTCCGATATCCGTTTCCCGCGGCTTCCGTGACTCAAAAGGTAGTGCCTCCAAATGAGACTCATCATCGGGTTTCACATGCAAAAATACAATGCCTACAGTCGCCCCCACTTTGATGGGGCTTGTGCAGTGTGTGACAGTGACAGTCCTATCAAAGTCTATGTAATGCATTTTTTTACTTACCTGGCTAGCTAGCTGTCTCGAGCTGAGCTGATACTGCAGTGGACCTCGATCCTGAGACGTATCTTGATACTGCTGATGATGTGGGCCTCGCCTGCAAAATGATGTGATGTGGAGCCACGCTCCTCAGCCGATATGGGCTTCGCCCCCGAGCTGATATAATGTGATGTGGAGCCTCGCTCCTCAGTCGATATGGGCTTCGCCCCCAAGCTGATATGATGTGATGTGGAGCCTCGCTCCTCAGCCGATATGGGCTTCGCCCCCAAGCTGATATAATGTGATGTGGAGCCTCGCTCCTCAGCCGATATGGGCTTCGCCCCCAAGCTGATATAATGTGATGTGGAGCCTCGCTCCTCAGCCGATATGGGCTTCGCCCCCAAGCTGATATGATGTGATGTGGAGCCTCGCTCCTCAGCCGATATGGGCTTCGCCCCCAAGCTGATATAATGTGATGTGGAGCCTCGCTCCTCAGCCGATATGGGCTTCGCCCCCAAGCTGATATAATGTGATGTGGAGCCTCGCTCCTCAGCCGATATGGGCTTCGCCCCAAAGATGATATAATGTGATGTGGAGCCTCGCTCCTCAGCCGATATGGGCTTCGCCCCCAAGCTGATATAATGTGATGTGGAGCCTCGCTCCTCAGCCGATATGGGCTTCGCCCCCAAGCTGATATGATGTGAGGCTTACTGCTCGCTCTTTTCCGTCTTCAACGTCTTCAACACCTGTTTACACAAAACAGAACAAACACAAAAATATGCAATATAGGTTACGTGTATGCATGTATGCAGGAGTTTTCTTATTCCGTTGGGTTAGGTCTTCCACTGGCGACCAAGTCTTCTCAGGCAAAGTACAACTTCAACCTGTCAACATTGATTGGTTCTGTGAATTCATTTCCCTCGAGGTCTGACAACTTCACTGCTCCATTTCCCATGACTTTCTGAACGATGTAAGGTCCTTCCTAGTTTGGCCTGAATTTCCCTCTCGGATCTGTCGTCGACGGCCTCGACTGCTTAAGTACCAAATCACCCTTTCTGATCTTTGTGGGGCGTACTTTCTTGTTGAAGGCCCGGGCCAGTCTCTTCTGATACAACTGCATGTGATGTAAGGCTCTTATCATTTTCTCGTCTAAAAGTGCTAACTGATCAAATCTCTGTGCGGCCCATTCTGACTCAAGTGACTCTGTCTCTGCTAATACCCTCATAGACTGTATTTCCATTTCCACCCGCAGTACCGCTTCCATCCCGTTCACTAAAGAGTAAGGTGTTGCACCCGTTGCTGTTCTGACTGACGTTCTGTACCCCCACAAGGCATACGGTAGTCTCTCAGCCCAATCCCTGCAGTTCTCTGTCATCTTAGCCAGAATTGCCTTTACAGTCTTGTTGGCTGCCTCAACTGCCCCATTCGCTTGTGGCCTGTAAGGTGATGACTTATAATGGCCTATCCCGTACCTTTGTAGCATTGCCTTTGTCTCTCCTTGAAAATGTACCCCATTGTCCGTGACCACGTGGTGCGGCATACCATACCGACAAATGAGGTTCCGTGCTATGAACTTCGCCATCTGCTTCGCTGTAACGTTCCGGAACGACTCAGCTTCTACCCATTTTGAGAAGTAATCCACTGCTACTACTATGAAGCGATGCCCATTAGATGCATTCGGTCGAATTTCCCCGATCATGTCAATCCCCCATGCTGAGAACGGCCATGGCTTTGACAGCCCGTGCAACTCTGTATGCGGCAGATGACTCAGATTGCCATGTATCTGACAGTCGTGACAATGCTTTACCATCCTTGCGTAGTCTGTCTCCATAGTCGACCAATAAAACCCCTGTCTCACTATCTTGCGGGACAAGTTCAACCCATTCATGTGTGGACCACATACCCCGGCATGTACCTCTTCCATCACTTTCTGAGCTTCTTCTTTTCTCAAACATTTCAACTGAATGCCGTTTGCTTGCCTTTTGTACAGTTCCCTTTTTAAGATTACATACTGGGAAGCCAACTTTTGAATGGCTATTCTGTCTTTTCTGCCTGCCCCTTCCGGGAGTTCACCATATTCCAGATACCTCTGGATGTCATAATACCAAGGTTTTCCATCGTCGACCTCAACTCCCAGAATTCTTTCTATCTCATAAACAGGTCTGCTCGCTGCTGTCAGTATCAACGGTCTCATTACTAACTTTTCTGGATTTTCCCAAGTTGCTGCAAGTGTAGCCAATGCATCTGCCATCTGATTCTCTTCTCTCGGTAAGTGCTGAAACTTACACTCGGGGATAGCCTGTGCCAACTTTCTGAGGTGAAAAAGGTAAGGTTTCAACCGTTCTTCTTTCAATTCCCCTCCTCTCCTCGCATCTGCTGGACTACCAACATAGAATCTCCGTAGACTTCCACACTCCCGGCCTTCAAGGCTATCAATGCTGTCAAACCAAAAGCACATGCTTCATACTCGGCCATGTTATTAGTCACTCTGAATGTCAACCTCTTGGCTAAAGGCAAAGTCTCCCCTTCGGGGGTCACTATCACGATTCCAATTCCAGCTCCCTTGTAATTCACTGCTTCGTCGAAATACATCTTCCATCTCTGAACTGTTATTGCTTGGATCTCTTCATCTGGAAATTAAAACTTATACTGATCCCCCTCAACAGGTTGCATTGCTAGAAACTCCGCTACTGCTCGCCCTTTGATCACTTTGGAGGTGAGATATTCAATGTCAAACTCTGTCAGCAATACCAACCATCTGCCCAACTTTCCCACTAGTGAAGGCACCAAATGAAGATACTTCAGAGGATTCTCCTTTGCCACTACCTGGATCTTGTATGACTGGAAGTAATGCCGTAATTTTCTGGAAGCCCATACCACTGCAAGACAGATCTTCTCAACTTCTTAATACCGAGCCTCATACGGGAGCATCTTCTTACTCAGATAATAGACTGCATGTTCTACCCCTGTCTCATTTGCCTGTACCATCATTGCCCCCAGTGCTTCTGACTCTATAGCCAAATACAATATCAAAGGTCTGCCCGGCCTCGGAGGTTTCAATACATGAGGCTTTACCAAGTACTCTCTGATCTTGTCGAAGGCTGTCTGACACCGTTCATTCCATCTCACTGGCTGATCTTTTCTCAACAGTTTGAAGATAGGCTCACATACTGATGTCAACTTGGCGATGAACCGACTGATGTACTGAATCTTTCCAAGAATGCTCTGACTTCTTTCTCTGTCTTCGGTGCATGCATTTTGTGATTGCCTTGATCTTCTCGGAGTCTACCTCTATTCCGCCCATTCCCACTGTATGACCAAGCAATTTCCCTGATGTCACCCCAAACACACATTTCTTGGGATTTAGCCGCAGGTTATATCTGTCAACTCTCTGAAGGAACCTTTCAGTGCTTCAATATGCCCAACTCTTGTCTCTGATTTCACCATCATGTCATCCACATACGCCTCAATCTCTTTGTGTATTAAGTCGTGGAAAAGTGTGGTGGCCATCCGCTGATAGGTAGCCCCCACATTCTTAATCCAAACGGCATAACCTTGTAACAATAAGTACCCCACTCGGTAACAAATGCAGTCTTGTGTTTATCTTCCTCAGCCATGAGAACCTGATTGTAACCTGAAAATCCATCTACAAATGAATACATAGCAGATAAAGCCGCACTATCAACCAGAACATCTATATGTGGCAGAGGAAAATCATCTTTCGGACAAGCCTTGTTGAGATCTCTGTAGTCTACACACATTCTGACTTCCCATCTTTCTTTGGTACCGACACTATATTAGCCAACCACTCTGGATATTTTACTACTTCCAGGTGTTAGACATTATGACCCGTAGCGTCACTGTTTTGTAAATGATATTGTATTATTGTACAAAATTAACTATGTGATAATGAAATTGCCTTTTGCCATTTTGTAAATTATTTACTTTGATATATAAATGGCAAAAGTCCATATGATTAGTTCCGTATTGAGATGATATGAGACATTATCAATATAAAAGGTTTAATCATTAAATATCCCTAGTCGGAGTATTATCGAGATCAGACATCGATAATGCGGAATAGACTAGTATTTCACTTGTGCGCGTTGTGATGGCACAACGGCATAGTTCTCATATATTTAAGTATTGGATACTTATGCAAGTGCGATAGGAGGTTGTGTGGTAGTATGTCTGCGTGTCTATGGGAGGCCGCATCAGGGTAGGTGTATATGGTCTTAACCTGAGACTTGCATCGCTAGTACTTGCGACAATCGGTAAACTTTGGTTTTGGTGGTTCGGGACTTTAACCGGTTCTGTGTACACCTCTTCTGGGTTTATCGAGAATCGTAGTGTACTGGATGTGATGTCAAGATGGAAGTATCACTTCAGACATATGGAGATGATGATCACGCAGGATACAGAACTAGTATTCTATAAAAGGTTGCAACCGTTGGGACAATATGACCAGGTCAGGATTGTCCGATTTAAAGAGACTAGTTGTTTGATGTCCGATATATGTTTCGTACGGGGCAGACACATTTCCAGCCCCAGGCCTAACATGTGATCGTCTGATACTGGATCGATGTACGCAATACTACGGTATGCTACGCTTGATAAAGATCTAATATTCCAATAAGAATTTTTCTGGAGAATTGGGTAGGCATGGCGCTTTGCTAGAAGCCAACCTTGTCTTGTAAATCGGTAAAAACGTAGTACGAGGTACGTACGTGTTCGGATTATCCGACGACCGTATTTACTGCCAACATATCCGGAGATCTCTTGGGTCGCTTCCTGAAGATTCACCTATGATATTTGATTCGAACTTTATTAATCTTGGATTAATTACGGAGAAACTTTATCTTGGATAAAATGCCTAACTTGGAGAGAGAACGATTAATTTAGAATTAATCGATAAAATAATATATTCGATATATTAAACGAAATTAGATTTCGACGCGGAATTAAAATCAGATTTTAATTCGGGCAAACGAATTAATTTAGAATTAATTCGTTAGCGATGTGAATAGTAATTTCGCTAGGCATAATTATTTAATTTACGTCGCGACGGAAATTCGTTAATTCGGAATTAGCGAAACCGAGCCCGAAGTGTTTGCGGACACATTCGTATTTTGAAACGAGTGGGACCCGCAAGTCACATCGCGAAGTCTCATCATCACTTGACATGACTAGTTGGGATGTCACAAGTCACCTTTATTGAGTGACACATTGTCACTATTCATGAAAGAAGTTGGTGAGGCCATTTAATGGCTTTTTTGGGGAAAATGTTTTTTGACTTTTTGAAAGGTATTTACCATATTTTTGGTAATTATTTTGACATCTCTCGGTTTTTAGAAAACAAAAAGTAGAGAAAGAAATCAAAAAGGTCTTCTCTCCCTCTCTCTCTTGCTCACGCCGTGAGCTTCCAAAGGCAAGAAAAATTGGATTTTTTTTTACTCCTTTTGCTAGCACATTGAAGGATCAAAGGAGGTGATAGGGAAACAACCTTGGAGCTTGGAATACAAAGAAACCTTGGAGCTTCTTCTTCACTTCCACCTGGCCGAAAATTTGAAGCTTGGAGACTCAAAGATTTTCTTCATCACTTTTCATCACAAGCTTTGTAAGTATGATTCCGCCATGCTTCAAGTTTTACATATATAAATCATGTGTTTCATTTGCTTATACTTTCTTTGGGACTAATAATAGAAACCAACAATGGTATCATGAGCCATGTTTAAGCATGAAATACATTAGGGTTAATTTGGGCAAAATTGATTGAAGCATGTTCTTGTGAAATTTGATGATTAATTATGCTTATATGTATGTAATATGATGTTATACATAATCAATTTTGAGAAAAATGCATTGGATGATTTTTCCCCAAATTTGTTGCTTTGGCCGAATATGGAGGTCCTTGCACTGGATTGGAATTTTTTGTGTACAAGTTCATTAGATGACTTAAAACATATACGGGACATAGATTAGTGATTCAATCGGATTGAAAAACAAATCGAACCAAAAAATTTCCCCTTGGCCGAATGCAAAAGACATGTAAAAGGACTTGATTTTTTGTTCAAATAAATGTTGGACATGTGTTTTGAACAAGTGATGATTAATAAATTAAATTGGTGTTTTGGAATATTTGGTTTAATGAATTAATCATGGATTTACACTTTAATTAATTGAATTTTAAAATTTGGAATATTAAAATTTAATTAATGGGCTTAATTGTAAAATTGGGCTTGTATTATTATATTTGGCATAATGGGCTTGGTTGGGCCAAGTAGATTTGGGCCAAAAGGATTGGATCCAATTTGGGCTTAAATCACTCCATTAAGTCCAAATATAGTAAAATGGGCTTTATGTTTAATTGGGCCTTATGGGCTTGAAATTGATTTTATGGCATTTAAGGGTGATTCCTTATTTGGGCTTGGTAATTGGGTTTGACCCACATTGACCAAAGCCCAAGCCTTAATAAATCAATTGAAAGCCCATCGGACTTTAATTAAACAAACATTGGATGTTAGTTGGGCTTGGAGACCCAATTAGATTAGATTTAGAATCTAAGTCTTTAAAAGCACATTAAAAGTGTAAACATTTAATTTGGAATTAAATAAATTGAATTAGTATTGAATACGACTTAAATTGGATTTAACGAGTAGTTCGATATAATTCGTGAATTCGTACCTTATGTACTTATTCTCAAACGAGTTGGACTCGCGCAAAATCAAACCGTTGTTTGAACATTGGATGATCACTTAAACAAAGACTAATTAATTGGATTAGATTGGTTGTATAGCATGTCTTGATTGAATATATATGTATGTGATGAATGAATAGTGTATATCGGATGGATATTAGAAGGGAAAGGGTAATTTTAGAAATTATTGTAAATTTAGAATTTATAATTGGACCTGCGTGTCCAGCCTTATCTCTTTTATCTCTTTGTATTCTCTTCTCACCTAATTCCCCTCAATGTAAATGAGGTTTCTCTTATTGTATTATGTAATTGGGTAGAAGTAGAATAGTGCTAGCGGAGAGGAAAATGAGTGATTTGTTCTAGGAACAAGTTGTTTTATATATCCATCCGCATATCACTATTAATTTACTTTGCGCGCTTTATGATGTTTTAGAAGCATGCTTACGGGTGTATGATGATGAGACCTAACAAAGATAATAAATTGGTTGCCAATTACGCAAAAATCCCTCAATCTATATTAAGCGATTATCCTTCCGTTGAATGATTCTTGTTCAAGATCCAAAATTGGCATTGGTTTGTTGGCCAAAGTCAAGACCTTTGTCAATTGAGGATGTACTTGAATCATGAGAGTTTTGTTCCACATCGGTGTCTTGTCCAAGTTGTGATTTGTTGGCCAAAGTCAAGATCACTTCTTGTCCAACGACATTGATTACGAAACTTTCCTTGTCAATGGGTCCCGCTTAACTGGAATCATTAGGTTTGTTGTGCCAAAGCCAAGGCCTAGATGATTCGGAGGATATGGTTAGGAAAATGTATTAGATACATTGGCATAAGTAATGTACATATGTTTTGGACTTGGATGTCCACCTAACCGGATCTAGGAATTGGATGGGATCCAATTGATCTTTGAGATCTACCTAGTTAAATAGCATACAGCTTGTTGGCCAAAGTCAAGGTTGTGTGTTATTTAACGGGATCCTAGCCCACTAGGAAATAGGATTTCCCGAGTTCTCAACAGAGGGTTAGAGACTTGATGAAAATAGTGGGAGGCTAGTATTGAATTTGCAATTTCGTTCAGATACTTAGCCTTACGCGTCTTTCAAAATTATTTCGTCTATTTATTAAAATTAGTTGGACTAATACATTGTTATTTTTTCTTGTAACAGTTTGACTGTACCCATTTTATCGTTAACTAGATAGTTGGACTATCGTAGTTGAGATGGCAAGCAAGGGAAATGTCCGAGACATCATCATGGGTGACAATGTCTTTAAGGGCACAAACTTCGCTGATTGGGAAATGAACCTAGGATAGTCCTTGGGGCTGAGAGGATGCTGTACACTATACAGATACCTCTCCCGCCTAAGCCCACTGACCCACTTGAGCTGGAGTTATGGAAAACTCACAGCGATGATTGTGACACAGCTCAGGCTATTATGTTAGCTTCGATGACTCAGCACTTTCGTCGCCAGAATAGGGATTTGGATCCTTATAACATGATGGCTAGACTGTAAGATCTCCACCGTACCAATAAGCGGATGGATAGGTACGAGTTGGTGAAGAAACTCTTCCGTGCCCGAATGACTGAAGGCGCATGCCGATATTGATGAGTTGGCCAATATGGGAATAGTCTTGGAGGCTGAGCTGACCGTAGATTTGATCTTACAGTCACTTCCTGATTCTTGGAAACAAATCATAATCAACTACAAGTTGATGGACACGGATGACTCTCTTGGAGAGCTGTTATCCATCTTGAAGGAGTCTGAAAAAGAACTCCATAAATGGGGCAAGCGCGAGGCGCACTATGCATCGACCTTTCAGGGGCCAAGGGCTGGGCCCAAAGCAACTGGAGGGGTGAGGAAGAAGGAAACATAAGAACAAGGGTAAAGGCAAGTTGACAAAAGCTTCTGGGAAGCCAAGGGACAAGTCTCAAGATGTCTGCCTCAACTGCGGCAAGAAGGGTCACTGGAAACGTGACTGCCGAATGGGCAAGGGACACAGGAGGATATCAAGGCAGGCAAGGCACTAGCCTCTGGTATGTTTGTTATTGAGATAAATATGACTACTTCTAGTTTTAAAAATTGGATTTTTGATTCTGGTTGTGCTGCTCATATATGTACTGATTTGCAGGATCTGCAGAATAGCAGGATGCTGGCTTCAGGGGAGGTTGATCTACGAGTCGGAAACGGAACTCCAGTTGCTGTTTTGGCTGTAGGGACTTTTGTTTTGGAATTGCCCTCGGGGCATGTACTTAAACTTTTGAACTGTTATTATATACCTAGTTTGACTAGGAATATCATATATGTATCTTTGTTAACACAGCATGGGTACACTTTTGTATTTAGAAACACTGGGTGTTATTTATATAAAGATGATGTAGAAATTTGCACTGCCGTTGCAAATAATGGCCTTTATATTTGGAATATAAATGAATCTCCTAAACATAAAATAACAAACAAAAGGCTCAAAAGGAGTAATCTAAAAGATGAAGCTTACATGTGGCATTGTCGTCTAGGACACATCAACAAGACTCGCATATCCACACTTTCGAAGAGTGGGTACTTGGACGGATTTGATCCTAATTCATATGATGTCTGCGAATCTTGTCTTTTAGGCAAAATGCCTAAATCACCTTTTAGTGGTAAAGGTGAACGTGCCACAGAACTGTTAGCCCTCGTTCATAGCGACGTATGTGGGCCCATGTCTAGCCAGGCTAGAGGTGGATATCATTACTTCGTAACCTTTACGGATGATGCATCTCGTTATGGTTATGTGTATCTAATGAGACACAAGTCGGAAACTTTTGAGAAATTCAAAGAGTTTCGACACGAAGTAGAAAAACAAACAGGCAAGAGTATTAAGACATTGCGGTCGGACCGTGGTGGCGAATACTTAAGTTATGAGTTTCAAGATTACTTGAAAGAATATGGTATTCTTTCACAGTGGACTCCTCCTGGAACACCGCAATTAAACGGTGTGTCTGAACGGAGAAACCGTACCTTGTTAGACATGGTAAGGTCGATGATGAGTCGCACTGAGCTACCAATATCCTTCTGGGGATACGCATTAAACAGTGCAGTACTTACTTATTTTGAATAAGGTTCCGTCAAAGTCTGTTGAACAGACTCCATATGAGATATGGACAGGAAGGAAACCGGGTTTCTCTTTCCTGAAGATTTGGGGATGCTGGGCATATGTTAAACGTTTGGAAGGTACCAAACTAGAACCCAAATCAGATAAATGCCTTTTCGTGGGATATCCTAGGGAAACCAAAGGATATTACTTCTATCACCCACAAGAGAACAAAGTATTTGTGTTCTACATGCATTTTTCCTTGAGAAGGAATTCCTAGATGCAGTGGTAAGTGGGAGGAAAGTGGAGCTCGATGAAAATCGTAGTGATACTGTTCCTGGCAATGAATCAACGACGGAACATAACAGACCATCCGGGATGAGTCTGTACCACAATCTTCATATACACAAGGACCGCGTAGGTCGGAGAGAGTCAGGACAGTACCTGAGAGGTATGGGTTCCTGATCTCGCCTCATGTAGATATTAATCTTATTGAGGATAATGAACCGGCTACGTATGAGGAAGCGATACAGAATATTGATTCCGCTTTATGGCAAGAAGCCATGAAGTATGAGATGGATTCCATGTACGCCAACCAAGTTTGGACACTGGTTGATGCACCAGAAGGCGTAAAGCCTATTGGATGCAGATGGATCTTCAAGAAGAAGACCGACATGGATGGCAACGTACAAAGCTAGGCTTGTAGCAAAGGGGTATCGTCAACAATATGGTATTGATTATGACGAAACTTTCTCACCCGTTGCCATGATTAAATCCATTCGGATAATGCTTGCAATAGCTGCATATTTCGATTACGAGATATGGCAGATGGACGTTAAAACCGCTTTCCTTAACGGAAACCTTTTGGAGGATGTTTATATGCAACAGCCTGACGGTTTTATCGTACCTAGACTTGCAAACAAGGTTTGTAAGTTAAATCGATCCATTTATGGATTGAAGCAAGCATCACGGTCATGGAATCAGCGTTTTGATGAGATCATAAAAGAATATGATTTCGTGCAAAACGCTGATGACCCTTGTGTATACAAGAAGGTTAGTGGGAGAGCACTGACTTTTATTGTCCTTTATGTCGACGACGTATTGCTTATAGGCAATGACATTCCCATGCTAACGTCGGTGAAAGCTTGGCTTTCATTAAAATTCTCCATGAAAGATCTGGGAGAAGCAGCCTTTATTCTGGGAATAAAGATCTACCGGGATAGATCTAGAAAGCTGCTTGGACTCTCCCAGAGTACATATATTGACAAAGTGTTGAAGCGATTCAACATGGATCAATCCAAGAAGGGATTGATGCCAATGTCACGTGGTATCCTTCTGTCTAAAGACATGTGTCCTAAGACTAAAGAAGAGAGAGATAACATGAGTCGGATACCGTTCGCCTCGGCAGTCGGATCGATCATGTATGCCATGATATGTACGCGACCTGATGTGTCATATGCTTTGAGCATGTGCAGTCGCTATCAGGCCGATCCAGGTGAAGGTCACTGGATGGCAGTTAAGAATATCCTTAAGTATCTTAGACGAACTAAGGATGCTTTCTTAATTTATGGAGGTGGAGAACTTGAGGTATCTGGGTACACCGATGCAAGTTTCCAAACCGACAAGGACGACTTCAAGTCGCAATCGGGGTACATTTTTTGTTTGAATAACGGAGCAGTGAGCTGGAAATCTTCCAAGCAAGATACTGTTGCCGATTCAACAACAGAAGCGGAGTATATCGCTGCGTCGAAGCAGCAAAGGAGGCAGTTTGGATCCGAAAATTCCTAATCGGATTAGGAGTAGTTCCGTTAGCAGCTGAGCCCGTGCCATTGTATTGTGACAATAACGGGGCTATAGCACAAGCTAAGGAACCAAGGTCTCATCAACGATCAAGATCCAAGCATGTTCTTCGGCGTTACCATCTGATTCGGGAGATTATACATCGTGGCGATGTAAAGGTCGAGAAGGTCGCATCAGATGACAACATTGCAGATCCGCTGACGAAGGCTGTTCTTCAGCATGTGTTTGAACGACATATACATAGTTCAGGTATTAGATGCTTGAGTGACTGGCTATAGGCCAAGTGGGAGATTGTTAGACATTATGACCCATAGCGTCACTGTTTTGTAAATGATATTGTATTATTGTACAAAATTAACTATGTGATAATGAAATTGCCTTTTTCCGTTTTGTAAATTATTTACTTTGATATATAAATGGCAAAAGTCCATATGATTAGTTCCGTATTGAGATGATATGAGACAGTATCAATATAAAAGGTTTAATCATTAAATATCCCTAGTCGGAGTATTATCGAGATCGGACATCGATAATGCGGAATAGACTAGTATTGCACTTGTGCGCGTTGTGATGGCACAACGGCATAGTTCTCATATATTTAAGTATTGGATACTTATGCAAGTGCGATAGGAGGTTGTGTTTTACCGATGGTACGGAAAACAGCTTCGCTCTGGATAGACCCCGCGGAATCCCATTGGTAGTATGTCTGCGTGTCTATGGGAGGCCGCATCAGGGTAGGTGTATATGGTCTTAACCTGAGACTTGCATCGCTAGTACTTGCGACAATCGGTAAACTTTGGTTTTGGTGGTTCGGGGCTTTAACCGTTCTGTGTACACCTCTTCTGGGTTTATCGAGAATCGTAGTGTACTGGATGTGATGTCAAGATGGAAGTATCACTTCAGACATATGGAGATGATGATCACGCAGGATACAGAACTAGTACTCTATAAAAGGTTGCAACCGTCGGGACAATATGACCAGGTCAGGATTGTCCGATTTAAAGAGACTAGTTGTTTGATGTCCGATATATGTTTCGTACGGGGCAGACACATTTCCAGCCCCAGGCCTAACATGTGATCGTCCGATACTGGATCGATGTACGCAATACTACGGTATGCTACGCTTGATAAAGATCTAATATTCCAATAAGAATATTTCTGGAGAATTGGGTAGGCATGGCGCTTTGCTAGAAGCCAACCTTGTCTTGTAAATCGGTAAAAACGTAGTACGAGGTACGTACGTGTTCGGATTATCCGACGACCGTATTTACTGCCAACATATCCGGAGATCTCTTGGGTCGCTTCCTGAAGATTCACCTATGATATTTGATTCGAACTTTATTAATCTTGGATTAATTACGGAGAAACTTTATCTTGGATAAAATGCCTAATTAGGAGAGAGAGTGATTAATTTGGAATTAATCGATAAAATAATATATTCGATATATTAAACGAAATTAGATTTCGACGCGGAATTAAAATCAGATTTTAATTCGGGCAAACGAATTAATTTAGAATTAATTCGTTAGCGATGTGAATAGTAATTTCGCTAGGCATAATTATTTAATTTACGTCGCGACGGAAATTCGTTAATTCGGAATTAGCGAAACCGAGCCCGAAAGTGTTTGCGGACACATTCGTATTTTGAAACGAGTGGGACCCGCAAGTCACATCGCGAAGTCTCATCACTTGACATGACTAGTTGATGGATGTCACAAGTCACCTTTATTGAGTGACACATTGTCACTATTCATGAAAGAAGTTGGTGAGGCCATTTAATGGCTTTTTGGAGGGAAAATGTTTTTTGACTTTGGAAGGTATTTACCAATATTTTTGGTAATTATTTTGACATCTCTCGGTTTTTAGAAAACAAAAAGTAGAGAAAAAGAAAATCAAAAGGCTTCTCTCCCTCTCTCTCTTGCTCACGCCGTGAGCTTCCAAAGGCAAGAAAGAATTGGATTTTTTTTTTTACTCCTTTTGCTAGCACATTGAAGGATCAAAGGAGGTGATAGGGAAACAACCTTGGAGCTTGGAATACAAAGAAACCTTGGAGCTTCTTCTTCACTTCCACCTTGGCCGAAAATTTGAAGCTTGGAGACTCAAAGATTTTCTTCATCACTTTTCATCACAAGCTTTGTAAGTATGATTCCGCCATGCTTCAAGTTTTACATATATAAATCATGTGTTTCATTTGCTTATACTTTCTTTGGGACTAAATAGAAACCAACACCAGGACCCCACATCTATCTGTTTCTTAACTTCCTCTCTGACTTTCTCAGCCCATTCTGGTCTCATCCGTCGGAGTTTCTGTTATTGGCCTCATATTCGGATAAGTTGGTATCGTGTGCTGGGCAATGTTTCTGTCTACCCCAGGCATGTCCTCATCGGACCAAGCAAACCACTTTGGCATATCTGACCAACACTTCTTCTAGTTTCTCCTCTCTCTTTCGGAGTTACTTCACTTGCAATCAGAATTTCCTTGGGGTTCTCAAGTGTACCCAAGTTAAATGCAGTAGTTCTGGCTGAACTGATATCAAATATGCTTTATTCGTGCAGAGCAATGGAAATGACTCAGGCAAGTAAGCAAAGAAATGTCTTTATTATTGGATAATGCGGAAGTACATTCAAACAAATCAGGAAGATAAATGTCTTCATCATCTATAGACACTTCTTCCTCTGCTCAGATCTTCCTCAGGCTTTTCATTTTCATCTCTCTCCCAGAGTCAGGCTTTCCAAGTTCATCAATTATCTTCCCAATTCTCTGCTTCCACAGCTTCTTTAACCAACGGCTTCTCACCCAACAAATCCTGGAAGATCTCAATCCCGGCACCACAATTCCATTAACTTCCACAGGTTCAGGCTCCCCTTGATATCCTGAAGCTTTCACAAAACATTCCATCAGTTTCAGGCCCTTTTCTTGACCTTTGGTTTTCTTCATCAGACTTATACCCTAAACCTTCCGAGTGGTCTGTCCTCTGAAATCTGGCAATTTTGAACCTTCACCTGGTTCAAATTTCATTTTCTCCATAATCCTAGCCACCCTAGGATCCACCCATTCCTCAAAAGTAGCTGACACCTGAAACCTTGTGAAAGGTTGTATCTCCAAGGCAGCCACGGCATTATCTACCTCAGCCCGGATAGTAACAACTCCTCCCTCATACGGGAACTTGATCATCTGATGCAAAGTGGAAGGCACGCCCCCAGTTTGTGAAACAAAGCCTTCCCAACAATAAGGCAAAAGTGGTTGGGATGTCCAGCACTGTGAACTCAACCTCATCTTCAATCGGTCCTACCTTGACCACAGCCACAAAGGTACCCTCAACTCCCATTTTACTGTCATCATAAGCTTTAATAGTCATACTGGAGGGGTCCAAGTCTGTTGCTTTCATACCCAATTTTGCTAGAATTTTCAGCGGGCACACATTGATGGACGAACCGTCATCCACCATTACACATGAAGTTTTCTTGCCCCTCACTTCGGCCTGATAAATAAAGGCCTATTATGATTCCTCCCCTCCGGCGGGAGATCATCCTCAGAAAAAGATATCTGCAAAGCTTCCTTCTGAACTGACCCAACAAACATTGCAGGGTTGGGGTCTTCTGGTACCACAATTTTGCTCAAGGCCTCAACCATGGCCTGTCTATGCTCTCAGGATGGACATAACAGTTCCCAGATACTCACTTGTGCTCTAGTATTCCTCAATTGCCTCAGCACTATATCCCCCTCAGTATTTTCTGCAGTCTCAACCACTTCTCTACCATCTGTCAAAACTCCCTTACCCTTCTCCGCCATATCATTGTAAAAGCGACCGCTACGCGTCATTCCCCTTACTTCTTCCTCATCACTGCTAGAGAAATCAAGCCAAAAACTTTTCCCCTGCTTTGCCTCATCTTCACTAGTACTATCCCAGATTCCAAGGCAAAAGGCTTGAGGGTGGAAGGATTTTAGGACAAGGTCTTCTGGGAGGCCAGAATTGATCATGTAGATTGGTGGGGGTACTGCTCGGTAATTGGGTAAGGGGTTTCTGTTTGTGTCTGGTTGTTCGGTTTCGGGGTCACGTATCTTTTTGGAGTCAATGAGGTCTTGGATCTCGTGGCGCAGTCGGGCACAGTTGTCAGTGTCATGGCCCTTCTGCTGATGGAAATAACAGTAAAGGTTGAGATTGAAATGTGGTGGTGGTGGGTTTGGGATAGGTTTGGCTTCTAAAGGCTTTAAAAGCCCTTGCCTTCTTCTTTTCTCTAGCACTTTTGACAGGGGCCTTCCCAAGTTAGAAAACTGTCGGTTCCGAATAGCGGCAATCTCAGCAGAAATGGGCTTTGCTCCCGATGTTCCCCCAATGGGCCTCCTGTTCAGACCATAGAATTTTCTATTCTCTCTCGGCCTCTTCTTCCTCAATGTCCATGACAGTTTCCCTCAACTGCCGAAAATCAGTAATCATGGAGGTCATCCTCCTCAGCTTCCCATAGATAGAGGGCTTGGTGCCCTTGATGATAATTTTAATCTGGTCATTCTCTGAGGGCCTAGTCTGCATTTTCAACAACTGACCCCTCCATCGGTCCACGTACTCCTTAAAACTCTCCTCCGATTTCTGCTTAACATTCTCCAAATCGCGGAGTGACAGATCGATCTCTAGGTCAGTGACATACTGTTTCATAAAAGCATCAGCTAACTCCCTCCAATCTTCATTCACTTTCTTCTCTAAACTGTGGTACCACACCACGGGAGCTCCTTCAAGCGACATCCCGAACATTTTTTGCACTTGGCGCTGAGATAAGCAAACTGAACTCATGACTGATACAAACTGTCGGAGATGCACCCTTGGATCCCCATTCCCGTTAAACTTAGCCATATCAAGCATCTTGAACTGTGCCGCCAACTGTTCCTCAAAAGTCAGTGTGTCATAATCCAGAAAATCCGCATTCTTACCCCTCATCTTGCGGGTAACCGACTCAACCTGATCCCGGAGTTTCTGTAACTCTGCCTGAGACCCAGATAATCTGCCTGCTGCATACTCTGCCATATCATCATTAAAAGCGGGGGTATCATCCCCCAATCTGTTCGGAGATTCCTCTTGCCTCACATCCCCAGAATTAACCCCGGCACGAGACCCAGCTATAACCAGCCATAGCAGTAGTCAAAGCCTGCAACTGTTCAGTGATCTTGGCGAGACCGTTCTCTAACTGATCGATACTGGACACCTCATTATCGGATTCACTCATACTTGTTCTTTTAGTGAGTCTGGTTCCTTCCCTAACCCAAACGGTATCTATGGTGTCTTTTTAAAGACACAGAGGATGTCAACAAGGTATATGTATGCATGATGTGCATAAGAAGTATATAACATATATTAAATCAAATAAAATTCTCAAACAAATCGGCCTATTATCATTTTAGAAGCTTTTGGGACAACTGTCGTAAGAGTGAACCCGTCCCAGTTTAAATGGCCCAACGAGTTCATGTCTTATGGAAAAGAGCCCAACTAAATCCAAATGATAATATTCCAAACACAATCATAAAATGACCCATTGTTATTTAGAAGCCTTTTGGCCCAATCGTCATAAGATGTGTTCTTGTCCCAGTTTAAATGGCCCAACAAGCCCATATCCCATGATAAATGGTCCAAATGGATCCAAACAACGATGTTCCCAAACACAAGCATAAAAGAAAGATGATGCAAACATGACATAATAATTTTTACAAAGTGGCCCTGTTGGATAATATGACCCATAGCGTCACTATTTGCACAGAACATTGTGTTGCTGTAGCAAATTAACTATGTAACAAGGAAATTGCACTCTCGTCATTTGTGATTAGATCACCATAGATATATAAATGAAGAGAGGTCCCTATGATTAGTTCCTGGATTGAGATGATATGAGACAGTATCAGTCCACGAAGGATTAATCATTAATATCCCTAGCCGTAGTATTATCGAGACTGGACATCGATAATGCGGAATAGGCTAGTATTGCACTTGTGCGCGTTGTGAGGGCACAACGGCATAGTTCTCATATATATAAGTATTGGATACTTGTGCAAGTGCGATAGGAGGTCGTGTTTCACCGATGGTACGGGAAACAGCTTCGCTCTGGATAGACCCTTCGGAATCCCATTGGTATTATGACTAGGTGTCTATGGGAGGCCGAAATCAAGGTAGGTGTGTATAGTCTTAACCTGAGACTTGCATCGCTAATACTTACGACAATCGGTAAAAAATTTGGTTTTGGTGGTTGGGGGATCTTAACTGGTTCTGTGTTCACCTCTTCTGGGTTTATCAGGAATCGTAGTGTATTGGATGTGATGTCAAGACGGAAGTATCACTCCAGTCATAGTGGAGATGATGTCACGCAGGATACGGTATTAGTGCTCTTAAGTGATGCGCATCCAATCGTGATATTATGACCAGGTCATGAATATCCGATTATAGAGACTAGTTACCAGACATCCGATATGTGTTTCGGACGGGGCAGACACTTATCCAGCCCCAGCCCTAGCACGTGACTATCCGATACTGGGCCGATATGCACAATACATTAGTATACTACGCTTGATACAGATCTTTGATATTCTTAGAGGATATGTCCGGAGAATTAGGTAGACTTGGTGCTTTGCTAGGAGCGACCTTGTCTCGTAAATCGGTAGAACGTAGTACTTGGTACGTACGTGATTCAGATACTCCGACGACCGTATTTACTGCCAGATTATCCGGGGATCTCATGGGTCGCTTCCCGATAATCCACCGATGACGCACAACTCGCACTCTTGAATAATCTGGGATTATATAGAAGAGAGAGAAAATTAATCTAGGATTAATTACAGAGATATTTTATCTAGGATAAAATATCGTCTAGAGAGAGATAACGATTAATTCGGAATTAATCGATGAATTAATATATTCGATATATTAAACGAAATTAGATTTCGACGCGGAATTAAAATTAGATCTTAATTCGGGCAAACGAGTTAATTTATATTAATTCGTTAGCGACGTAAATAATAATTTCGCTAGGCGCAATTATTTATTTAAATTCGATTTAATTAACGTCGCGACGTAAGTTCGGTATTTCGGAAATATCGAACCCGAACGCGTGAGTGCACGTGGGCCCACTTTCATTGGAAACGTGTGGGGCCCACATGACACATGTCATTTTATGCATTATTTAATTCTAATGCATTGCATGGTGATAGTGTACAATAACTCAATGGTTTTGCATGGAGTTTGAGTGTTTGACACTCTAAGCCATTGTGTGATTTGTGTCATAAGTTTATTATTAATTTAATAAATTTTATGGCATAAATATAAATTGATTTTTGGTAACAAAAATTAATTGACAACACATTTTTTTCTCTCAAACTCTCTCCTCTCCTCACGCCAAAAGCATGAAATGTTCACTGGTTTGGAACCAGAAATGGCGTGAACAAAGGGAAGCCAAGAGTGGTTTCTCATGGTGAGAAATCAAGTGCTAGCACACTTACAAGTCTTGCGAAGGTGATAGGGAGGTTCGACCATGAGCCGGGATCCATCCGACGAAGCTAGGAGCTCCGTTTCTTCACTCAAATTTCTGTTTTGCAGGGCAGTGGACTGCCACCAGTGGGCGTGAAAGGCAGTGAAGAAAATGGCTTCATTCGTCTTCGATTCGACTCAACCAACCAATGTAAGTATTCAGCTATCTTCGTTGGTGTATTCACGCATTGTTTTCATGTCTTGATTTGATCTTGGGACCTTAGAAAAACTCAACAATGGCATCAAGAGCTAATGTTGCAAGCATGAAATTTGTAGGGTTTAAATTTGGGTAAATGTTTGTTGAGCATGATTTGAATAAATTGATGTTTAAGTATGCTTATAACATGTTTTATTGCATTTTGGTTGGACCAATTTGTTGAAAATTGATTTGGAATAATTTCCCCAATTATTCATGTTGGCCGAATATATAGAATTTTGGGATCTTGGAATTTTTTCATTTTAATTCATTGGATGAGTTATAATGATAAAGGATGATGTTAATTTGAAGTCAATTTGATTGAATTTTGAATTGAACAAAAATCCCCAATTCCTTCACCTTGGCCGAATGTATAGCCCTATTGAATGCCTTGGTAATTTTGATTTTGTGACATTCATGTGTATGAAATCATTCGGGAAGTTAATATGTTGTCGATTGTGTAATTAATCGGATTGAATTCAAATCGGACAAAATTACCTTCCTTGGCCGAGAGCATTAAAGGCATGTAATGGGTTTGATTTTTCATTATGTGTGTTTGACATGTAATAATGAATTGAGTATGATTAATAAGACTAATTTGGTGTTTTAAAAATATTGATTTAGTTGATTAATCATATAATGCACTTTTGGTAATTAAATTGTGAAAATTGGATTTTGGATTTAATTAATTGGGCCTAATTTTGGAAATTAGAATTTAAAGTTGTAATTGGGCCTATTGGGCTTGATTTATCAAGTTTGGTTTAGGCCAAATGGATTGGATCCAATTGGGCCCAAAACCTTAACCATAAAGCCCAAATGCGACTAATGAACCTTTAATGTTTAATTGGGCCTAATGGGCCGAAATTGATTTCTAAGGCATTTTGGGTGATTCCACTATTGGGCTTTGGTTGCCGAAGCCCATGCCTAAAGAAATTAATTGAAGCCCATTAGACTTAAATTAAATTGACGTTGGACGTTAATCGGACTTTGAGTCCCGACGCGATTGAATTTGGAATTTAAATCGTAAAAGGTTTATTAATAAAAGTGCAATATTTAATTTGGAATTGAATAGTGAATTAGTATTAAATACATGTTAAATTGGATTTAATATGTAGTTTAATTTAATTCATGAATTCGTACTTTAGTACTTATTCGCAAAAACGAGTTTGACTCGAACAAAATCAAATCGTTGTTTGAACATTGGATGATCACTTAATTATCAGATTAATTAATTTGATTAGATTGATTGATAGCATGCTTATGTGTGTGAATACATGGTTGTGTTGAATGAATAATGCATATCGGATGGATATTAGTCGGGTGGGCAATTTTAGAAATTGTTGTAATAAATTCGATTTATTAAATTGGACCTGCGTGTCCAGCCTTATCACCTTCTTTCTCTTTGTATTCTCTTCTCACCTATTCCCCTCTATATATATGAGGTTTCTTTAGAAGTGTAGTGTAACGGGTAGAAGTAGTACAAGTGCTAGCTTGAGTGAGAAAGGGAGAGATTTGATCTAGGATCAATGTGTAAAGTATCCATCCGCATATCATTATTATTTTATTTCATACTCGCTTTATTATGTATTTAGAATGCATGTTTAAGGGTGTATGATGATGAGACCTAACAAAGATAATTAAATTGGTAGCCAATTTGCACGCGAAAATCCCTCAATCTATATTAAGCAAATATCCTTCCATTGAATGATTCTTGTTCAAGATCCGAAGTTGGCATTGGTTTGTTTTTGACCAAAGTCAAGACCTTTGTCAATCAAGGATGTACTTGAATCATGAGAGTTTTGTTGCATATCGGTGTCTTGTCCAAATCGTGATTTTTATTGGCCAAAGTCAAGATCACTTTTTGTCCAATGACATTGATTACGAAACTTTCCTCGTCAATGGGTCCCGCTTAACTGGAATCATTAGGTTTGTTTTTGGCCAAAGCCAAGGCCTAGATGATTCGGAGGATAGGTTAGGAAAATGTAATGGATACATTGACATTATACATATGTTTCGGACTTGGATGTCCACCTAACCGGATCTAGGAATTGGATTGGATCCAATTGATATGTGAGATCTACCTAGTTAAATAGCATACAGCTTTATTGGCCAAAGTCAAGGGTTTGTGTTATTTAATAGGATCCTAGCCCACTAGGAAACGCGGTTTCCCGAGTACTCCACAGAGGGTTAGAGGCTCGACGAAAAATAGTGGGAGGCAAGTATTGAATTTGCAACATTCGTTCAATACTCGCTAAACACGCTCATTTATATTTTCTCGTCATATTAATCAAAAGTATTAGTTGGACTAATATTTTATGTTGTTTTAAATATATATAGTTGACTATATACAAACTTATTCAATTATAGTTGATTTTATAATTGGATTATAGTAATCAATATATTGAATTAAAATTATAGTTGATTTTATAATTGGATTATAGTAATCAATATATTGAATTAAAATTATAGTTGATTTTATAATTGGATTATAGTAATCAATATAATTGAATTAAAATTATAGTTGATTTTATTTGGATTATAGTAATCATATAATTGTATGATAGTGATTTTATATTGGATTATAGTAATGATAATAATTAGATTATTGTAATCATTATAATAATAGTACCTTTATTAAATTGATTATAGTTGGACTATTGAAATCAAGAAAGAATTGAAAAGTTGAATATTTAAAATATATAATCCTTGGATTAAATGTTTTAAATGATTTAATTTTCATTGGGAATTAATATAGGTTAATTTATTTGATAAAATAACTTATTATGACTAAGCCCATTATTAAGCAAATAGTAGAGCATAAAGTCTTTGGAAGATTTATGTGATGATGACTTTAGTGCTTAATTAATATACTTATAATAAATCTATCTTTAGATTTAAAAGTATTAAAATTGCAATTAATAATTCTTGGATAATTAATTGACTATTCTAGTGGAGAAAAGTCAAAGTTTGCAATTGGGCATGTAGCACAAGGTGCACATCGTTTCGATATTCCGAAACCCAAGGCTTGGCAAAGGTTTTTGAAATATTGAAAAGGATAATTGACATATCCCAAAGTGACTACCATTTGGATATGGAAGACACGAAGGAATTAAAGAAAGGGCGAGGCTCTAACTTTAAAAATATTTGTCAAAGTTATGTTCACTACTAGTATTGAAATTGAATTTTAAATACTTAGTGTGGTACATAAAATATATGTATGACGTTCAGAATCCGCTGTGAGCTGGATACTGGCTTCAAGCCGAGATTTCTCTGCGAATCGGAAACGGGACGAAAGTCGCTGTTTCGACCGTAGATACCTAAGTTTAGGAACTACCCTTTGGGTATGTACTTAAATTAGGAAATGTTATAATGTAACTAGTTTAACTAGAGACATTATCTCTATATCAGTGTTTAATCCATTGCGGATAAAACCTTTATATTCTAGAACACTAAAGTGTTTCAATATATAAAGATGATACTGAGATAAATACATTGGATGTAAATAACAGAATTTATATTTTGAATATAATAAAATCTCAAACATATAAAATGACAAATAAATAGCTCAAATTGATTTGATCAATAGAGACTTATTTGTGGCATTGTTGTCTAGGACACAATTAAAGAAGACTCGTATATCCATTTTTTTTAAGAGTGGGTACTAGGATTGATTTGACTATTCAAATAAGGTCTACGAATCTAGTTTATTAGGTTAAATACCTAAAATACTATTTACTTGGTAATAGTAAAAAGGCCACCGATCTGTTAGCCCTATTCATGGTGAAGTAAGTGGGCCCATATCTAGCTAGGCTAGATGTTAACATGAATATTTCGTGACCTTAACGGATGTGACATCACGTTATGGTTATGTGTTTCTTTTGAAGAACACAGATCGGAAACTTTTAAGTTTCGACACGAAGTAGAAAAACAGATCGGCTATAGTATTATGCCGCCACGGTAAAACCGTAATGGAAAATACTTAAGCAGTAAGTTTCATATGTACATGAAAGAGTACGGTATTCTTTCATATGAGGACTCCTCCCGAGACACGTCAGTTGACGGTGTGTCCGAACAAAAACCGAATTTTGTTGAACAAGATAAGGTTTATCACGAGTCGCTCTGAGCTACTGTTTCCTTCAACATTATGTATTAACAGTGCAAAACTTATTTAGAATAAGGTTCCATATAAATCTGTTTGACAGATATCATATAGGATATGAACAGGGAAGAAACGAGGTTTCTCATTCCTGATAATTTGGGTATGCCAGGCATAGCGTTTGGATGATACCAAACTAAGGACCCAAATTGGATAAGTGCCAATATAGGTTATCCTAAGGGAAACCTTAAATATAGTACTTGTAAATCCCACATGAGAACAATGTAATTGTTGCTCACCATGCGGTTTTCCTGAGAGGAATACCGATATGCAGTGGTCAGTGGGAGGATAGTGATACTCGATGAAAAATCGGAGTGATACTGTTCTAGGCACGAAGTCCGTAATGGAACACAAATAGTTCATCTATGATGAATCTATACCATTAATCTTCAAATACACAAGAAACTAGTAGATCGGATAGAGTCAGAAAACAACCTAGGGTATGGGTTTCTGATCTCACCTCATAAAAAGATGTCATCTTATGGTGGTGTACCATCCGACTACGTTTAGAGGAAGTGATACGAGGTATCGACTCCCTGTTATGGCAAAGTGCCATGAATCCGAAATGGATTCCATGTATAACAACTATTTTGGATACTAGTTGTTGTACCACAAGGCAGTGTGCCTATGGTACATTAAACGTCTTCAAGGAAGACATACATGGAAGGCAACATACCAACGTACAAAGCTAAGCTTTTGACGGAAAGGTATCGTTATCAACATTATGTTAATAACGGTTCAACCTTTTACCTGTTGCCATGGTAAATCCATTTTGAAGATGCTTGAAAATAACTGTATATTTCATTTATGAAATGTGCCAGTTATAGATCAAAATCGCTTTCCTGAAAAGGAAACCTTTTGGAGGATGTTTACAACATCCTGACGATTTTGTATAACCGACAAACAAGGTTTGCGGGTTATTCGATCCATGTTTGGATTGTAGCAAGCATAAGGTTCTTGGAACTGTCGTTTTGAAATAATCATAATGATTTATGATTTAATTCAAAAACGAAATAATTCTTGTGTATATAAGGAGGTTAGTGGGAGATTGCACTAACAGTGAAATTCCCATAAAGCAATTGGTGAAAGCTTGGCTTTCAATAGAAATTCTCCCGTAGAATTCTGGAGATAACAACCTTTATTAGAGGAATAAAGATCTACTGGGATAGATTTGGAGTTGTTAACACTCTCTGGGAAATTGTACATTTAAAATGTACTTGTATTGGTGTCTCATACGCTTCAAGCATATGGAGTCACAATCAGGTCAATCCAAGTGACAGTCACTGGATTGAAATTAAGAACATCTGTTAGTATCTGAGAGAACTAAAGATTCTGTCTTAAACTATGGAGAATGAGAACTTGAAGTGACTGGGATCACCACTGCAAGTTTCCAAACAGTTAAATACTGTGGTACTATAAAGTTTGAATAACGGAACACTGAGCTGGAAATATTCCGAGCAAGATAACTGTTGCCGAATAAACAACAAATGCGGATTATTGCTGCAGCTGAGGCATCAATAGAAGCCATTTGGATCGATAATAAATCTAATTAGATTAGATATAGTTCTGTTAGCAACTGAGCTAGGCGTCAGCACAGGCTAAGGAATTAAAGGTCTCATCGACGATCCAGATATATACTTCTATATCATCTGATTCGTTCGGATCATACATCGTGGCGATGTGATGATCGTATAAATCGCGTCAAACGATAATCAAACAAATCCGCTGACGAAAACCTTTCCTCAGCAATTTGAGCAAACCTACATAGTTTCAGTGTAGGACACTTGAGTGACTCGCTATGTGCCAAGTGGGAGATTGTTGGATAATATGACCCATAGCGTCACTATTTGCACAGAACATTGTGTTGCTGTAGCAAATTAACTATGTAACAAGGAAATTGCACTCTCGTCATTTGTGATTAGATCACCATAGATATATAAATGAAGAGAGGTCCCTATGATTAGTTCCTGGATTGAGATGATATGAGACAGTATCAGTCCACGAAGGATTAATCATTAAATATCCCTAGCCGTAGTATTATCGAGACTGGACATCGATAATGCGGAATAGGCTAGTATTGCACTTGTGCGCGTTGTGAGGGCACAACGGCATAGTTCTCATATATATAAGTATTGGATACTTGTGCAAGTGCGATAGGAGGTCGTGTTTCACCGATGGTACGGGAAACAGCTTCGCTCTGGATAGACCCTTCGGAATCCCATTGGTATTATGACTAGGTGTCTATGGGAGGCCGAAATCAAGGTAGGTGTGTATAGTCTTAACCTGAGACTTGCATCGCTAATACTTACGACAATCGGTAAACTTTGGTTTTGGTGGTTGGGGGATCTTAACTGGTTCTGTGTTCACCTCTTCTGGGTTTATCAGGAATCGTAGTGTATTGGATGTGATGTCAAGACGGAAGTATCACTCCAGTCATAGTGGAGATGATGTCACGCAGGATACGGTATTAGTGCTCTTAAGTGATGCGCATCCAATCGTGATATTATGACCAGGTCATGAATATCCGATTATAGAGACTAGTTACCAGACATCCGATATGTGTTTCGGACGGGGCAGACACTTATCCAGCCCCAGCCCTAGCACGTGACTATCCGATACTGGGCCGATATGCACAATACATTAGTATACTACGCTTGATACAGATCTTTGATATTCTTAGAGGATATGTCCGGAGAATTGGGTAGACTTGGTGCTTTGCTAGGAGTCGACCTTGTCTCGTAAATCGGTAGAACGTAGTACTTGGTACGTACGTGATTCGGATACTCCGACGACCGTATTTACTGCCAGATTATCCGGGGATCTCATGGGTCGCTTCCCGATAATCCACCGATGACGCACAACTCGCACTCTTGAATAATCTGGGATTATATAGAAGAGAGAGAAAATTAATCTAGGATTAATTACGGAGATATTTTATCTAGGATAAAATATCGTCTAGAGAGAGATAACGATTAATTCGGAATTAATCGATGAATTAATATATTCGATATATTAAACGAAATTAGATTTCGACGCGGAATTAAAATTAGATCTTAATTCGGGCAAACGAGTTAATTTATAATTAATTCGTTAGCGACGTAAATAATAATTTCGCTAGGCGCAATTATTTATTTAAATTCGATTTAATTAACGTCGCGACGTAAGTTCGGTATTTCGGAAATATCGAACCCGAACGCGTGAGTGCACGTGGGCCCACTTTCATTTGGAAACGTGTGGGGCCCACATGACACATGTCATTTTATGCATTATTTAATTCTAATGCATTGCATGGTTATAGTGTACAATACACTCAATGGTTTTGCATGGAGTTTGAGTGTTTGACACTCTAAGCCATTGCATGATTTGTGTCATAAGTTTATTATTAATTTAATAAATTTTATGGCATAAATATAAATTGATTTTTGGTAACAAAAATTAATTGACAACACATTTTTTCTCTCAAACTCTCTCCTCTCCTCACGCCAAAAGCATGAAATGTTCACTGGTTTGGAACCAGAAATGGCGTGAACAAAGGGAAGCCATGAGTGGTTTCTCATGGTGAGAAATCAAGTGCTAGCACACTTACAAGTCTTGCGAAGGTGGTAGGGAGGTTCGACCATGAGCCGGGATCCATCCGACGAAGCTAGGAGCTCCGTTTCTTCACTCAAATTTCTGTTTTGTAGGGCAGTGGACTGCCACCAGTGGGCGTGAAAGGCAGTGAAGAAAATGGCTTCATTCGTCTTCGATTCGACTCAACCAACCAATGTAAGTATTCCGCTATCTTCGTTGGTGTATTCACGCATTGTTTTCATGTCTTGATTTGATCTTGGGACCTTAGAAAAACTCAACAGGCCCATCAACATTTCAGAAGCTTTTGGCCTAATAGTCATAAGGTGTGAACTTGCCCCAGTTTAAATGGCCCAGCAAGCCCGCATTTCTGACAATAGTCCAACTGCATCCAAATGAGGATGGTCCACAAGCACATATTCAAGGAAATAATTGTTACTTTAGCCAACCCGGTCTATGGGTGGGTTAGCAAGAGTATAGACAAAGGCTCTCACCGACGAAGGATGGCCCACAACTAGGTCTCCCCACTCAAGGGTTCGAGCGACCAAGTGAGCGCACCCCTTTTTATACACTAAGGTACGTGCCATGAGCTATGGTGTGTGATGGACTGTCAAATGGATTTCCCATTGTAGATTCCCCAGAGGGAAGGTGGAGCAAGGCTCACTTAAATACCCAAGCCTCTTAGGCTCTTATCGCTTGTTGTCAGGAATAAACAACGAGTCCTCCAAATTAGTCCATCACAATAGGCTACGAGTAGATGGCTATCTAGGTGCCTTCACAGCTTTTCCTTCTAGAAAGGTAGTGAATGAAGGAAGACACCAAACCATTACCTAGCCTCAAAATGCCTTTGATTAAACCCTCACTTTATCCACTATAGACACTGTCAATTAAAACATAAATCCAATCATTACAAGACAATATTCGGGGCCGATTATCTATCCCCAGTGGAGTCGCCAGACTGTGGGAACACAGAAATCTGGGGCGACGCATGCTGTCTCGGGCTCGCGGCCCGGTCGGGAGTACGGAGTAGCCACGGGGGACTAAACCAGAGAATAATGGAGTCGCCACCCGGTGTGAACCGGGAAAATGAGATTTAAGGCCGCACTCACCCCTCGCAAGGGAAGACCTCAAACCGTTGGGTTCGGAATGGTCCCTTACTTATGTCACTTGTAATGAAAGGATTTACATAATAATTTAATCAGGCTTAAGTAACACTTATTCCTAAGGATATCATGCTTCTATATTCACGGGTACAAAATAACACTTATACATACATTTCATATATATCTCATATCTAAGAACACATACCTGAAAATACCTCAAAGTAACAATGAACATACAACTTCATTCAGCATATCATATTCATGAAAAACACAAGCATACATAATAACCGCACAAGCATACATGTGAGCACTTTTCCAAGTGATACATGGAATTGTATCCCAAGTACAGACCGCATTACCGTCCATTCGGAATCGGCTACGGAATTTATGTCTGGGTTTCCATCCGATATATCACAAGAAATAATACTCCAAAGTCATCATGGCATAGGTATATAAATCGTAATGCGTTAAATCAAGACTAAGGCAAACGACGCAATTAATGGAATAAACATGCTTTTCATTATTATGTGCACAAAGATAAGAATGACTATGTGTGGTTCCATAAAAAATCACCTAAGAAACAATTATACATGGCATGTGATGAATATATCTCAGTTCAGTGTGTTCGCGTTCGTGTAGCGTTCGTAAACACGTTCGAACGAAAATGAAACAGAATGCTCACATTCGTATGGCGTTTGTTAACGCGTTCGAACGGAAATGAAACAGAATGCTCACATTCGTATGGCGTTTGTTAACGCGTTCGAACGGAAATGAAACAGAATGCTCACATTCGTATGGCGTTTGTTAACGCGTTCGAACGAAAATGAAATAGAATGCTCACGTTCGTGTGGCGTTTGTTAACGCGTTCGAACGAAAATGGGACCTGATGCATGATAAGGCAAAATGTATGCGCGTTCGAGTTGCATTCGTAAACGCGTTCGAACGGGAACAGACCTGATGCATGAAATGGGACGCAATATGTAAACAACAAAATAAGGGGGGCGCGGCGAAGTACTGCCGTAAAGGTGGCCTTTTGGGGCTCTTGATCTCTCAAAGAGAGGACCTTTAGACCAACATACTAAGCCCATGCGCTCGATCACATCGTACATACAATATAGAGCCAATCATATCGAAACCAAGTATGCCCGATTGAACACATCTTACACATCCAATCCGGACACACATCAACCGGCGCGGCAAAGCATCTTGGTAATGGTTTTAACCCCTCCCCATAAGGGATCTTTCATTCCACTTACTAAGTCCATGCGCTTGATTGAACCATGCATAAAAAAATAGACAATAATATCAAACTAAGTATGCCCGATTGAACGTATCTTGCATCCAATCGAACACACATCAACCGGCGCGGCGAAGTAGTGTCACAAAGGTGGCCTTTTCGGCTCTTCGTCTCTCAAATAGAGGACCTTTGGACTAACTCACTAAGCCCATGCGCTCGATTGAATCATGCATAAATAAACAACATACATAATTTAAGTGACGAAAAATAAACAAACCAAAGCAACACAAGGCAAAAGATAGTGTCGTTTACTCAAGCGGTACTTGGAGTTGTGTCCCAAGTACAGATCATATTACCGTCCATTCGGAATCGGCTATGAAATTTATGTCCGGGTTTCCATCCGATATACCGCGAGAGTTAACACATTTCTCATTCATCCAATACCCACAACAACACATCATACATAAACAGATTCAATGAATAAGTAAAATATAATCAAAATAAATAACAAAAATCACGTAGAGATGAGTGTGAAAAGTATCCTCAGGTCTAACCTTTTAAGCCGTCTCTCGGACTCGCGTTTCACAAAGATCGGAAAGGGAAAAGCTCTGCAACTTTTCTGGTTCACTGGTTCAGCGTCCTAGCTCACTGCTTTGCTGTTTTGCTTGCGGTTCGAACTCTGTTCTGCTCCTGTTCGGCCTCTGTCTTGCTGCTCACTGCTCGGGCCACCTGTTTTAACATTTTCAATGAACTGTTCCAAGTTTGCGTAGGTTCTTAGTGCAGTTGTGTGTGATTATTTTTAAGATTATCTATGCATTTTTTATGTTACTGTTTTTAAGGTTTTTAGGGACTGTTTTAAGAGGATTTGGGCTGCTGTTTTAAGGTGATTCAGGGGCTTTTTTTGAGTGTTTGTTAGGGCTGTATGGGGGGATGTGTGTTCTCGGTGAAGGAGGGGGTAGTGTTTTGATTTGGCTAAGGAGGGTTATTGCTTTTGGTGGTCTCGGTTATGGTGGAGGATTGAGGCTCTTGTTGTCTCGGCTATGGAGGAGGTGGTTAGGGCTCTTTGTTCTCTTTTTTTGTGTATATGTGAAGTGTCTTGGGCGTGTATTAGAGAGAGTTGGGCGTGAATTATCTGTGTCAAGGAAGAGGATGGCTTTGGTTAGGGGTTGTTTATATAGAAGAGAGCTAGGGTTTGCCCTTGTCTCACAAGGAAGAGATCTAGTTTCCAAATTAGGAGTCCTAAGGATGGTATACACAAGATTGAGGGGGGACAAAATATTTTAAATTAGGAAGTCAACTATTTTAAATTGGTAGATTTCTTATTAGATTAGGAAGTCAAATATTTGATTTGTTTTAATTGGTTAAGATAGATTTTAATTAGGCATATCTTCTTTTTAATTTTAGTTTAAGTTTGGTAAATGTTTTATTTAATTGGTAAATGGTTTAAATATTTTATTTAATGTTTAATATTTAAATTAATATTCATTTATTTAATTTGGGATGTGTTTTATGGGCTTTGGGGAGCTAAATGGGCTGGGGTGTGAGGCTAGCAGCAAAACCAGAATTACCGACACCGTTCGAACGCTTCCTGAAACGCGACACGAACGCCCGCAATCTGTTTGACGTTCGAACGAAGTAACGAACGCAGCACTAACGAAGACAGTGAGCTTGTTTGTTCTGAATTTCCCCTTCCGATATCCGTTTCCCGCGGCTTCCGTGACTCAAAAGGTAGTGCCTCCAAATGAGACTCATCATCGGGTTTCACATGCAAAAATACAATGCCTACAGCTGGTCTATGGCGGCCTCTGGCGACCTATAGCTGCCCTGCTCTGCCTCTTCCCTACCATTACACCGTCCTATGGCGGCTGGCAGGGGCTACTTCCAATGAGAACCGTTGCTTTTCCCACAATCATCATTAGCCTTCCAGAAGCTCATCCTTTCAACTATGGCATACGTCATATGACCTCAAGTAGAGATTGTAGTCTCATCTCCATCTATTGGGTCGGCATACCAAGATGAATGATACTTGATCAAGATTCATGAGTTCTCAAACTAGGTCGGGTTCACAAATAATGACCACCTCGGGTCGGCATCCACAAACACTTGAGTGCTGTCAAATCTAACACTTATTCTCTGGGTCGGGTCGTATTCTAGCTTGCTTTATCATCAGCAAATTTTGCCTTTGGGAGAACTCCATTGTATATTGAGGTCGGGCCCATCTGTCTCACTTCAGCCTCTCTAGGCTCTTGTACTTTCATCATCTTCTTTTGGCCAAGTACAAACCCCATTTTAGGCCCTTAGACTTTCATCATCTTCTTTTATACATGTTTCAGGTTGTAATGTGGATGTGTGTGTGTGTTTTTCTAGGTTTGTGTTTGGATGTAGAAAACATGTGTTTTTAGGTTTTAACATGTTTTCCCTGGTAGTGTATGTAAATTTAATGTTTTTCCACTCTTAGAGCGCCTAGAGTCTCTTAGGGTTAGTCACTTGGTAGAGACAATGACATAGAGAACCTTAAATATGCATATTGAGCTCTACTAACCATAGGAGTGTTGGGAAGCGGCCACGAGTGCACAACGAAAAATTAAAAATTATGATGCCGCTATCCCTTTGCCCAAAACCCATTTGTTTTGATTATTCTACAAGCCTATGCATGTTACTATATATTCTAAGCATAAAAACTCATAAAACATGCAAAAAACATAAACCTAAACATGCTAACTATCACAAGAACTCTAATCAAAATAAAGAAAGAAAAAGATTTACTTGAACCGAAGACTCATCCAGTCCTCCCTCCAATATACAAGATTTTCTCGAACTCAGCAAGCTCTTCCACGTTCCAAAGAGCCACCCAAGTGTGTGGCCTCCAAAGGTGCACACACCAAAACCAAAACTCAACGGCAAGACTACGCCTTGAGTGCACGGGTATTTTGCCCTTGGTGCTAGCCTAGGAAAATACCTCAAAACTTTTAACTTGAGATTCCTCTAGTCAATTAGACATAAGGATCCTCAAAATCAGTGGCTTACTCTTAAACTTTAGAGTTGCTCACTTATATAAACCCAATATATGAAAGGTTTTTGTGTAAAAATTTGTAAAGAATTCTTTAGGTTTATATAGGTGCTCCAAAGACAACAAAATTAAATAAGAATCCGATGTGGGATAAATGCTAATTAAATCTTAGCCATTGGATCTTAATATAGTGGTTTAATGAGATTATAAAACCCTAATAAGAGTTTGGGCCGAATTGGAATTCAAAACAAATAAATAAAATAAAATCAAAATAAAATAAAAAACGCGGATTTTTTATTCTTTTTAATTTCTTATTCATTTTCCAAATCCCAAAGTGTCCCATATTATCATTCACCAATCCCTAAGCTACTTTGGAACCTCATAAATGATATGTTCAATAATTAAACACATTGAACCATTTATGAAAAATTCCTACAGCAATCATATATGCTGTTAAATTTGTATTGTGCACGGTTAACGATTGATTTCGACTTTGTTGTGTGTGACTTTTTGGGTTCCCCTCAAGTTGGACATGAAATGAATCGTGATAATTAATCGAACATAAATTATCCTCCGATCAGATGGTTGTTCGATTTCAATGACCAAGGTTGACATCTAGCAACATGCCAAGGCCCCCAAATGAGAAGGAAAGATATATACCCATTCTGTATATGATTTACATATGATACGATCCCTCGCCTTACTGTATCCCCACCGTTTGACCTATGGTATGGAAAGTGTCTACCCATATAGTCAAAGGTATGATGTTGATAGTGTCATGAATCGTGCTAACCCAAGAATCTCACATGATTCTTCCGCTGCGGCCACAGACTCAAGCACTGATCACACATATCAACCCGCGAATTGGAATACTACTCTTATAAGAAAATATTATCCGAGAGAGTGGCGATTCTCTGTTGTATCTTTAAAAACTTCATGTGTTTCAACAAATGACCCAATCATACCCTTATGACCGGATCTTTTGAACCGGGGAAGGAGAATGTCAAAGTCATTTGATTCGCACATAAGATTGTAAGGACCTCAAGTCTAAGGACTAGTCACATAATCGATACATGAAAGTTCTCACAGACACATGTGATAAACACTCCATGTGAAAACTTTCGGCGGTCATTTCGATGGACATGAGCAACTCATGCATCCATGTGATACACCTAGCGGACGGATCTCCGCTAGTAGCCTATGAGATTGGCTACCCCACTTAAGGGCTGATCATATCATCATGCTAGTCTCTCCGCTTTGTGAACGCCCAGATTATTCAAAAAACTATGACTAGGAACGTTTGAGAGTAATGATTCTCATAAGGCGTGGAAGCCATCATCTTATTACTCCAATGGCTTTATTACAGTGTTTGATGATTCATATAATTTATGTAAGGCACGTATAATAAAGATTTTGATTTTATTAATAAATGAAAATATTGCAAATACATGTACATATAGCCCATCCACAAGTTGGGTATAGGGCATATCCCTAACAATGAGTATATTTAAAACTAAGTTACTTTGAACTAACCTTCCATTTCAGGTCGGTTATTGGCAGAAATGTCAGATTTCGAGTCTTCTTCCACAACTCCCCTCAACGTCATTTCGCCTCTTGCACCAGCCTCACGCTAGGCCGAGCTTGTCAATGTACACAGCTTAGGGTCAAAAAAGTCTGACAAAATAATACAACACCGAACCCTTCTGAGGAAGAGAACCAATTGTATAGTAGATGGGTACCCTGACCTAAGCCAACCCCTCCCGCTCTAGACTTTGTAAACTTTGACATGGACCGAGCTTCTACTATAATCGAGGCCGAACTGGACCAACTTCGGGTGAGATTCAACATCCATGAAGAAATCACTATGAGTGTTCCAAAGGTGGTGTTTTGCATGACTTTTTTTGACATGGGTGTAGGACACAGACGTGGACGACGATGTCCCGGGCTCGTGGCCCGTTTGGGAGTACAGAGAAATAACATGGATTCGCCACCCGGTGTGAACCGGGAAAATGATTTAAGGCCGCACTCACCCCTCGCAAGAGAAGACCTCAAACCGTTGGGTTCGGAATGGTCCCTTACTTATGGCACTTGTAATGATATGATTTGTGCAATAATCTAACCAAGCCTAAGCAACATATATTTCCAAGGATAATATATTCCTAAGTTCGTATGTGTAAAATAAATCATCATAACGGCAAACATACGATATCACACAATAATCTCATGAACATGTTGAATTATCAAACACAAAAAAATAAATGACAACCTAAACATAAACGTAAATTGAATGCCTATTGCGAAAGAAGATAACCAAATCATGCATAGATGAATAATGTACTAACAGCTAAATCATGCTTAAGAATCAAGTAACATAATAACGACCTAATCATGCTTGAACACCATCTCACGAATACATCAAATAGATAAAGGCGGGAATACAAATAGATGATAACAGTAAAAGTGTCAATAATGGAATGGTATGATTAATTACATAATACAAGAGAAATCACCCGAGAAGCAATTATGCAAGAAATGAAAAGGAATCAGTTCAGTGTATGTGCGTTCGTGTAGCGTTTGAAAATGCGTTCAAACGGTAAACAGAAGGTTAACGTTCGTGTAGCGTTCAAGAACGCATTCGAACGAGACAAGACCTGATGCATGATAAAACAAAACGCATGAGCGTTCGAGTAGCGTTCGTAAACGCGTTCGAATGGTAAACAAAAGGTTCGCGTTCATATAGCGTTTGATAACGCGTTCGAACGGGACAAGACCTGATGAAACAAAATGCATGTGCGTCCGAGTAGCGTTCATAAACGCATTCGAACGGGAATCAGAAGGTTTGCGTTGGTATAACATTCCAGAACGTGTTCGAACGGGACAATACCTGATGCATGATAGACAACGCGAACACATACATAGATGAGCAAATGCACAATGTATGACCCCGGGTGCCCGATTGAACTCATTCTCATTCAATCGAGTGTACCTCATCCAGCGCGGTAAAACATCATGGTAAAGGTAGCCTTTGGGCATTTTCCCTCGAATTGGGGACCTTTAATCCACCCTAGTTAGCCCATGCGCACTAGAATGCAAAACATGCGTAAATAGAGCAATGATATGTAAAAGGTCAATGACATAACAAAAGGCGCGGCAAAATATCGTGGTAAAGGTAGCCTTTAGGCATTTTCCCTCGAATAGAGGACCTTTAATCCACCCTAGTTAGCCCATGCACACCGCATCATCAATACACAAACAAATAACATACGGAAAGTAAATGGCAAAATAATAAAAGGCGCGGCGAAGTATCGTGGTAAAGCTAGCCTTTTAGGCTTTTCTTTCTCCAAATGAAGAACCTTTAGACCAACGTAATAAGCTCATGCGCATTACATCACAGTGCATAAAAGATAAAGACAACAATATAGGATCTTGTATGCTCGGTTGAACATATCTTTCATTCAACCAAACATACTTCGTCCGTCGTGGCAAAGGTAGCCCTTAGGCTTTTTATTCCTCAAAATGGATGACCTTTAATCCAAATTGATTTGCCCATGCGCACTATATCATCAACACATAAATACACAACGCACGTAAAGTAAATGGCGGAATAATGAAATGCGAATAATAAACGAACAAGATACAAAAGCAAAGTGAAACATGTGCCGTTTGCTCAAGTGATACATGGAGTTGTTTCCCAAGTACAGACCGCACTACCGTCCATTTGGATTCGGCTACGGAATTTACGTCTGGGTTTCCATCCTATATACCACAAGAGACGACACATTTTCCCTATCCATTCAAAGGCCACAACATGCATCAACAAACGACTCTCATGCGAAGAAAATAAATAAAACAATTATTAGATGAATGAAAATAAATAAGAAAAGTGCCCTCAGGTCTAACCTCTTAGGTTGTCTCTCAAAAGTGCATTACACGGCCGTCGGAAGGGTTGATGCTCCGTAACTCCTCCGGTTCAATGGTTCACTGCTCACGTTCGCTGCTTCGCTATTTTGAGATGTCGTTTCCTCTGTTTTGCTGCTGTTTCCACTGTATTCTGGTCACAGTATTGGCTTACTGGTTTTCGGTAAATAAGGGACTATTTTTTGGGTGTTTGGGCTGCTGTTTGGGGGTGTATTTTCGGTCACTGCAGTGCAGTTTTAGGGGAGATTTTCGGAGGTTGTAAGGACTGTTTTGGTGATGACGTTTGCTGTTTTGGAGGAGTTTTAGTGATGATTTGCTGTTTTATTATTTTCTGTGTTGAGGGTGTTTAGGGGCTATAGTTTCGGTTGCTAGAGAGGAGAAGAATGGAGAATTATTTGTTTCTTCCTTTTTTTGCCTTGGGTGTGAATGCTAAGTTTATTTCTTTTGTGTTTTTTTGAGAATGAGCTAGGGTGTGAAAGGTTGGATTTGTGTTTCTTTTATAGGCAAAGGCTATGGTTTTCTTTGTTTGAATAGGAAATGAATCAATGTAATCATGAATGGCATCTCCTAATTAGTGTCTCACAAGGAAAATATCTAGTTAATTAGGGACATGATTTGGCTTAATTATGAAGATAATATATTTGATTTGTTTCATTTAGGTATGTGAATTATTTAATTTAGGGAGGATATTATTTTAATTTTTGACATGTGTTTTAAATATTTTAATTATTTGGGTGGGCTTTGGTAGGCTAATTGGGCTTGGGTCGTGAGGCTAGCAACAAAACCAGAAGTACCGACACCGTTCGAACGTCGATTCGAACGCTACATGGATGCCCACAATCTGCTTGACATTCGAACGTGTTCACGAACGCAGCACGAACGAAAGCAGTGAACATGTGAATCGAATCCGATGACATACTTATTCTGAATTTCCCCTTCCGACATTCGTTTCCCGTGACTTCCATGACTTAAAAGGTAGTGTCTCAAAATGAGACTCATCATAGGGACTTACATGCAAAATGCAGTGCCTACAATGGGCCTACGCCTGCCCATGCAAGAGTACTTTGCAAGGATGATGGCGACGATGAACTTAGCCTTGTGCCAAATTAACTTGAACGGATGGAGAATGTTGGTGGGGATCTACGTGATTTAGAGTCGGGCTGGGCTGGGAAAACCGTCGGTCTTTAAGCTGAAGAGGCTATACTGAATGAATGCTAACCCTAACCAACAAAAACTTTAAAGACAAATGATTTTGGGCCGGGGGGCCATGGGTAGATGTTGGAAAATCCCGGAAAAGGACATCACAGTTCCAAACGTCTTCAGGGTCGGATAAAATGTCTCGTTCATCTCTTCTATTTTCCTTCCTTTAGAATTCTCAGATTTTAGTAACAATCCTGAACCCCTTGTAGCTTGCTGGGGTGATCCTTTCAAAGTCCACCATAAGGTCTGGGCTAGGGTGAAAAAAGCATCCCAGTAAGGAGGTCATTACAGAGACCTCATCAACCCTTCCTCCTTCACTGACTCAGATCTCACCCCGAGCACTCTACCACCCCAGTCCAGACAAAGTGGTAATTACTAACCCACATCCATTTCTTGGTTTACTGTCTACCATTATTTTTACATGCTTACTTTACAGCTTTCTGACTCGTTCCTTTACCTCTCTTAACCATCTGACTTGTATATTTTTAGTACATGCATGTCTGTAAAAAGCAGACTCATCTGCAAATTATCAGGGAGGCCATGCGTTTTGTCTGGGGTGGGTCAAGTAGCACCCTGCCCGAGTTACCACTCATATCCCCTCATCGGCCAAACAAAATGTGCCAATCTTGGCACCGGCCCCCACTTTCTAAACCAAAAACATACCCCCCAAAGCCAGTCCCAAACTCATACCCCTCAATCCTTCAAAAAGACGCCTCCACTAGGTCGGGGACGAGGCTCCTGAAGAAAGTCCTGAGAGGGCCCCCTGGAAGAAGGCCAAGGTCGGGGGAAGTAAAACTCCAACTACTTCTGCCTCGAAAAGGGGGTGATTCTAACTATGGGGTAGAGGATTTCCCAGAGAATGTGAGGGGGAGGCATAGCCCAGCTTATATCGACAATCAATTTCTTGGCCGAGCACGTAAATATCAATCAAGCCATGGCCTACGAAAAACTCTTCCCCGAGGACATTCTTAGTAAAGCTGACCGATTTCAGGCGTAGTTAATTGCTGGAAAACTTCTCTCTTCCCTCTTGTTACTTCAATAATAATTCTTAGTTGCTGATGAGCTGAAATAATCTTTGAATGAGCAATTGACCTACATTTTCGCCACCAATATGGACGTGCTGGCGAGCACCCTTTGAGCGGGTAGTCAGGCCCAGAGGCTCTTAAGCCAACTGAATGATAGAGAGCAGGAGCTAAATAGAAGGTTGAACGAGGCCAAAGTCGAAATCATGACCCTCCACCGAGCTTCAGATATTACAAAAAAAGAGGGATAAGGCTTGTGCTGAGGCTGCTTCAAAGACAAGATAGTTTAAGCTGCAGCAGGCTAGAGCCGTTACGGCCGAGAGAAAACTTAAAGAAAAGAGGTTGATCTTGAAAAAACCGCAAAAGAGCTGAACAAGACAAATGACGAGCTGCCAAGTCTAAGAAAGAGTTGAAAAATCTGCAAGCTAACGTCCCTGATCGTCTTGAGAGCACCAATGTGGATGTAAAAATTGAGGGACTTAAAGAATCCATTGAATTGATTGAAATGGTATACCCCGACCTGGACTTGGGGGTGCTTCAGAAAATTTTACAAGTTGCCAAATGAGAAATATCCCATGAACAAGCCTTTGGCATGACTCAAGAGGAAGCTAAAGAAATTCCTGACCCAGTCCCCCTCTCCTTGGTACCTCCTGCTCAACAAGACAATCATGTCCCCTCGTCTTCCACAGTCGCTCATTCTGACCCTCCTGAAAGTGTTTTTGGCCCTTCTGAATTGTAAATTTTTCTTCCTTTTTTGTTTGTAATCCTGAGGAAGCCCATTGTATAGTTTTAAATTTTAATGATGAAAGAATTTTGTATACTTGCATACTTTATCTCCACACCAAATCACACAACGAATAAAGACCCTATATGGGGCAACTTTCACCTTATCATTTAGCAATATGCAGAACTGGCATAATCAACGTTGATCATCACTTGGTAAATTGATGAACACTAAAAAATGGACTTTTATTAAATGAAAATTAAATCATTTTACACTTGTAGTTTCATTAATCCCCTTAATTTAGCACATTTGTGAAATAATAATTAAATTTATGTTTTACATATTTTTATTATGATTTTTATTTATTATGTAGGTGAAATAATACTTTGGATGCTTGACTAGAAAAATGGACTTGACATTTGGATTTTGGAGGTCGGAAACTTGCAAGGGCGTTCTAACGGTACACAATTTCGGAAATTCCAACTTTGCGCAACTTTAGTATTATGGCCATGACGTTTTACTCCGATATCAGATTGAGGTGATTCTAGTTCTAAATGAAAGAAGACTCAAAGCTCTACAACTTTGATGTTCATAAGAGTTTCTAGTTCTTAGGTTTTCAAGGTCGAAATGGATGATGAATTCACGTGTTCTGCATGTAATTTTAATTATTAGAAAATAAATAAATAAATAAATGTCACAATTCACTTTAGGTGGATTGTGACAAATTTTTGCTAAATGGACAATAAAAAAAATCAAAAGTCAAAAAAAGAAAAAGAAAATAAAGAAATTAGTAAAAGTTTATTATTTGTATTTGATTTGGAAAGTTGTAATTAATAATTGAGAGATGAAAACTTCTACTATAAATAGAGGTGCTCACCTCTCATTTTCTTCATGCTTTCTTTCAACCTTCTCTTGTAGAATTTGGGAGTGATTATCTTTTGTGTTTTATTTTTTTAAGCTTTCTTGTAATTTCTTTTTCTTTCGGTAATAAAATTTCATGTGTTTTTAATTACAGTATGAGTAGCTAATTACTTTCCGCTGGGGGAATGGGTGAAACTTTTAATATTTAAGTTTAGATTAATTTCACTTATATTATAATATATAAATAGTAATGATTAATAATTAATTGAGATCTGGATTAATTATTGACAAACTGTTCTACCGCCTATATGGCTGGTTTTATACGATTTTGGCATAATTGAGTACCTAACTGGACTTGTTATAGAAAAACATTATCACCGCCTTTATGGTTGGTTTTATGTTTTTGACATATTTACGATCTTGGCAGGACTAGTTATCGACAGAAATGACTACCGTCTTTATGATCAGTTTTATATGTTTTAGCATAGTTAATTCCGGAAGTAAACTAATTGGGTTATAATGATAATTTATATATTATAAAAAGTGAGATTTCAAAATATAAAATATTAAAAGTGGATCCCATAACCCCAATATTTTATTTTATTGTTGTTATCTAACTGAAATTATCCAAACAACTTCAAACAAATCAAATCTTTTTTTCTTTTCATTTAAATTATTATTTCACCACACTAAATCAATTCTCTGTGGATCGATCCCGGACTTACCGGGTTATTTTATTTCTTCGACACTCTTATACTAGGGAGTCAAGAACTACTTTTTGAGCGTGTCAAGTTTTTGGTGCCGTTGCCAGGGATTACAATTTAGTAGATAGAATAATAATTTTTTCTTTCTTTTTAGTTATTTTTCTCTTTATTTTTATTATTTTATTTTGGTAAGTATTGCAGGTTGCATGATACATTGGTCTTGATCATTTAGCGGAAGATTAATTAGAGAGTCTCCATCACCTTCGTCATCAGTCAAAATATCCGAGAATCGAAATGGAAATCCACCTGCCCGAAATCAAAATCCAGTTGATCAGGAAGAAAACGAGTCTTAGTATGGCGATCTTAATCATCCAATGACACTTAAAGAATTCATGAATCCTACAGGAAAGGATCACCATCTTGTATTGCCTTCCCCCCAGATGCATCACGTTTCAACTTCAAACCAGTTATCATCCAACTTTTACCCACATTCGACGGACTTGAATCAGAAAATCCTTATCAGCACTTAAGGGAATTCAAAGAGGTATATAATACTTGCACAGATCAAAATTGCAGCATTAACATAATTCGACTTAAGTTTTTTTCCATTTTCTATAAAGGATAAGGCTAAAATTTGACTACAAAATCTTAGGTCAAGATCCATTAGAACATGGGATGATTTGCAAGAAATTTTTCTAAAAAAATTCTTTCCCCCTCACAGGATAAATTCCTTTAATAGGAGAATCACAATTTTCACACAAGAGTCGGGGGAAACACTTTACCAATATTGAGATAGATTTAAGAGGAGAATCACAATTTTCACACAATAGTCATGGGAAACACTTTACCAATGTTGGGAGAGATTTATTGAGATGTTGAATGTTTTTCCACATCACAGATTTCAAACATGGAGGCTGGTTGCCTATTTCTACAAGGGGTTAACACCCCTGAGGTTAGGTACGAGGTTTAGCACGCCAAGTACGGCACTCCGGGTATGGAGACACCACTGCGACACTCTAGGTACGGAGATGCAATTACGACACATTGGGTATGAGGTTTAGCATGCCAGGTACGGCACAACATCAACTCCACGCAACATATGGCAAGTCAAGTGGCAGCTGGCGAGCCAGGTAAGTAAAAATGCATTGCATAACTTTGATAGGATTATCACTGTTACACGTTACACAAGTCCCATCAAAGTATTAGCGACTGTAGGCACTGTATTTTTGCATATAAATCCCGATGATGAGTCTCATTTGGAGGCACTACCTTTTAAGTCGCGGAAGCCGCGGGAAACGGACGACGGAAGGGAAAAGATGGAAATCAGTACTTTGTCGAATTTGACTCGCTTGTTTAGCTTCGGGCTCGCTGGTGGACCTCCGTTTTAAAGCACCTTTAGCCTAAAAAAACCCGCAAACCTTTTAACCTTGGCCCAAAACCCTTGTCACCCACCTAACCCACCAAGACAAAGCCCACACCACCACCACCTAGGCCCACACGCCCATCACCCTAAAATACACCCAAATTAAATTAAATATTAATTAAATGATGTAATTGAATTAAATAAAATAATTAAACCATTTACCAAATTAAATAAGACATAAAATATAATTATACCAAATTAAAATATTGTAACTTCATAACTTAAAATATTATATACTAAATTAAAGAAATATTATACCTAATTAAAATCAATCATAACCAATTATAAATATTGACTTCCTAATCTAACAAATTGTATTCCTAAACCAAGCCAATCAAATATTCAACCTTCCTAATTCACCAAAATTTGTCCCCCATCAAATCCCTTGCTTTCCTTATCCAACACCAAATCAAATCCTCTCTTTAATGCCAAAATCCCTTCCTTGTGAGACAAAGAGAAGCCCTAGCCCTTCTCTATATAAACAACACAAAACCAAAGCCAACCCCTCCTCCAATTTCTCTCTCACTCACGACAATAATACATAAAATAATAAGTCCAACTAACACCAGCCATAAACGTCCCTCACAAAGCCAATAACCTTTCACGCATACTGCTTCAACAAAACCCCTTCAACACGTCTTTAACCTTCACTTAGGCACGTCCTCACTCAGCCCACAAGCAAACTCTCTCGCCACCTAGCCCTATTCAGCGTATCTCTCACCAAAGAACCTTCATTCACGCCACAAGAAGCCTGCGCACAAACCACCTCAAAAAAGCCATGAACAATGCAATAAAATAACCCCAACTGACACAGCCCTAAGACTAAAAAACACACCACGTACACGCCCCTGCCTCTTCACAATCAATGCAACAAGGACCCTCATCCTGTAATTCACGCCTGCCTTCAATTCCCTGACCACATAGTAACCAAATTGCCGCATAGCCTCACTAAAATTGTCCCCAAACTGCCGTATAATACCCCTTGAAATACAGCCCTGAAACTGTCGTGCAACACCCTTACTGACCAGCCTGAAACTACCACACAAATCACAAAGTTTTCTACCCAAAACAGTCCAGAAACTATCCAAAAACTGCACCCAAAAAATGTCCAGAAACCACCCCTCAAAATCACCAAAATCGCAGCCCTTAATCCACTTAAACCGACACAAAAAACAGTAGCTTTGAAGACCTGAAACAGTAAGCATAAAATACAGAGAAAACAGCAGCAAAACAGTGTGAAACAGTGACCAAACAGCAAAACAGCGAGCTAAGACGTTAATCCAGTGAACCAGAAGAGTTGTGGAGTGATAGCCCTTCCGACGGCCGTGAAACACGAGTCTGAAAGTCGACATAAAAGGTTAGACCTGAGGGTATTTTCCACATTCATTTTCTGTTTTATTTTTATTATTCATTAAGTATTGTTCGCATGATTGTTATGTTAAAATGCATGTTGTGGCCATTGAGTAGATAAATATGCATGGATTACGAAATATTGTATGTTGTGGCCTTGGAATAAAATGAAATATGTGTCAATTTCGCGGTATATCAGATGGAAACCCAGACATAAATTTCATAGCTGATTCCGAATGGACGGTAGTATGATCTGTACTCGGGATACAACTCCACGTACCGTTTGAGTAAACAACACTTTCTTTTGTTTTATGTTGCTTTGATTTATTTATTATTCGTCATTTAAATTCCGTATGTTACTTGTTTATGCATGATGCGGTCGAGCGCATGGGCTTAGTAAGTCGGATTAAAGGTCCCCTATTTGGAGGGGTTAAAACCCTTTACCATGATGTTTTGCCGCGCCGGTTGATGTGTGTTCGGTTGAATGTAAGATATGTTCAATCGGGCATACTAAGTTTGATATTATTGTCTTTATTCTTTGTATGCATGATGTGATCGAGTGCATGGGCTTAGTAAGTCGGATTAAAGGTCCCCTATTTGGAGGGGTTAAAACCCTTTACCACGATGCTTTGCCGCGCCGGTTGATGTGTGTTCGGTTGAATGTAAGATATGTTCAATCGGGCATACTAAGTTTGATATTATTGTCTTTATTCTTTGTATGCATGATGCGATCGAGCACATGGGCTTAGTAAGTCGGATTAAAGGTCCCCTATTTGGAGGGGTTAAAACCCTTTACCACGATGCTTTACCGCGCCGGTTAATGTATATTCGGTTGAATATAAGATGTGTTCAATCAGGTATACGAAATCCCATATGGTCATCTTTATCTTTCTACGCATCGTAATGAAAAGCACATTTATTCCATTGGTTGCATCACTTACCTTAGTCTTGGCTTAACGTATTACAATTCATATATCCATGTCATGATAGCATTTAAGTATTATTTCTTGTTGTATATTAGATGTAAACCCAGACATAAATTCCGTAGCCGATTCCGAATGGACGGTAGTGCGGTCTGTACTTGGGATACAATTCCACGTACCACTTGGAAAAGTGCTCACATGTGTGTTTGTGTCCATATTAGTTATCTTCTTTTGCACCATGTCATAACATGCTTACTTTAATGCCTAATTTCATCCTTAAGTGTCTTTTTGCATTATGTATTTAGTTGACTCTTTCATTTACACATGGACATGAAATGACTATTTGTTTATGCTTCCACACGTATAAGTATGATATGTCTATGAAATCACATGTTCACCATTATTTGATTCGCTTTTATGTGTGCTTGCGTGGTTAGTGTGTGCTTGTGTTTCCATGAATACAATATGCCAATGAAGTTGTATGTTCGTTGCTACTTTGATTTACTTTCAAGCATGCAATCTTAAATGTAAGATATATGCAAATTTAGGTGTAAGTTTTATTTTTGCGCATATGAACTTAGAAGCATGATACTCTTGGAAATAAGTGTTACTTAAGCTTGATTAAATTATTACACAAATCCTTTTATTACAAGTGACATAAGTAAGGGACCATTCCGAACCCAACGGTTTGAGGTCTTCCTTGCGAGGGGTGAGTGCGGCCTTAAATCTCATTTTCCCGGTTCATACCGGGTGGCGACTCCATTATTCTCCGGTTTTGTCCCCCGCGGGCTACTCCGTACTCCCAACCGGATCGCGAGCCCGGGACAACATGCGTCGCCCAAGTTCCTGTGTCCAACAATCTTAGTGCTGTCCTCAAACCATACGTGCTATGGATACATTGAGGCACCAAACGCCATATCGACCCTCCCGCAAAAAGTGCTTTGGATATGCATGACAGCAAACGCCATGCATGCATTCTTGCTCTATTCCCTAAAGGTGCAAGGCATTGGGTATTAATATTCCAGCCTGAGGATTTGATAATGACACCAGAAGAATGGCGTGCCACGATGAGGCACACTTTTCTCTCTGTATTGCACCTCTTGTAGTACCCCGACCACGAGTATTTCCAAAAAATACTGAACACATTTTTTCCATTCAAATAAGCAACAAGCCTGTAAAGGTGGGAGTAACTTATTTAAAAAAAAAAAAGAAAACACCTCTTTTATTCCAGGGATCCATCGCCCATTTTACAACTCCTTGAATGGTCATTCTAAGAAAGACTATATTGGAAATACCTTCTCAGCATCTCGGCATTCTAGGGTTCTTGAGTCAGGTGTCGTCTTATTGTTCCAAGTGATAGGCTCTTAACCTGATGACCTCGACAACTTTGATAGGCCCTTCCCATTTGGCTCTCATGGATTCTTCTTTGGGCTTTTTAGTGTTCAAGGTAACCCGCCTTAAGACCAAGTCTCCGGGATGAAAGGTTTTCACCTGGACTCTTTTGTTGTAAAAGCGAGTTGATGAGTGGTAAATGTATCACTATTTTCCACTCATTTGACCTAATATTTTGTATATTTTCTTGAGTTTTGTGAATATTTTGATGTGTTTTGTGTTATTTTGTAGATAAATAAAGTTTCAGGACTCTCTAGAAGCAAATCAGGGCCAAAATAGTGAAAAACGGATAAAAAGGCAAAATTGTAAATTTGCGCGTCGCGACGCGCAAGCCTTCTGCGTCGCGACTGCTAACGTGAGCCGGTTACTGCTAACGTGTGCCGAATCATTCTAAAATGAACCGGGACACATGTCAAAATCTGAGAAGTCTACTAACATGTGCACTTGCAAACGTGCGCCTGCCATGTGTCAACATCAAAATAGATCCGCTAACATACGATGTGCCACGTGTCATCATCACATGCTGTCGACGATCGCCATCACCACATGTCGTCTATTTGTCATCCACATGTTAGCCACATGGCGTCCACATCAGTCACATGTCGAGTCAGCTTGCCACGTGTCAGCCATGTCATCATCAGCCAATCATCTTATGCCACGTGTCACAATCACGTGCTGCCGATAATACACATTACCACGTCAGCAAAATTATTGAGTAATCATTCAGCTGCCGGCGCCGCCTACCTCGTGTCACAAGATCTGGAATTCTTGCCGTAAATCATGGCGTGTCGCGACACGCCGAGGGTACACGTCGCGACGCGCCCAGCTTACCGAGGCCTATAAATTCAGCTCGAAATTTCCATTTCAGATCCATGGTTTCTTCTAAGGAATTCCTTAAGAAAACCAAGAAGATTGTATCTTTCTTTTTTATTTTCAATTTTCTGTAATTAATTTTATTTACTTTACGCAATAGTACTTACTTTTATTTACTTTTCAGTTTTTACTATTTAGCATGAGTAGGTAACTTTCTTCTGCTGAGGTAAAAGGTAAAGCTTTTATTATTGCTATTTAGATTAATCTCCCTTAATTATAATATAATAACTATTTAAAACCTGACTTAATGAGGATACCGCTATATTGGCCGGTGGTAATTATTTATAAATTGGTTTTAACCTGACTAAGCATGGATACCGCCTGGTTGGTCGGTTGGTAATTAATTATTAATTTGACTTAATCAGGTTACCGCCTATATGGCTGGTTGGTAATATCACACAAGTTAATAAATTATATTAAGAGAGATATCTAAAATAGTAGTAATATAAGTGGATCCTTTAACCCTATTATTTTCTTTCATTATACTTTTACCTTTTTAATTTCCAGCATTTACTTTTCAGCACTTTACTTTATGTCTTTTATTTTTAAGATTTTAGTAGTTGTTAATATGTGTCGTAGCTAAGCCCGTTATCTGGGGTTGTGATGAAATCCAATATCACCGGTTTATAAGGGGTATTTTATAATTTGGGTAATATAAAGGTTTACTTATTAAGTCTTAAGCTTAATGCTTCTTGTTAATCGGCCACTAATAAGATTGATCGGGTAAACTTAAAATAATCTTGACGAAGGAATTTTAGGTTTCAGCCTTAGACTTAATAGCCCACGATCTTCCTTGAGGATAGATAACCATTTAATAGATTTCCTTACAGGAAAGACATATACCTGTTGGGCGGGGGTAGACACAACTGGAACTTAATCTTAATGAATTCATGTAATTTGGTTGACATAGACATATGGTTTAATTGGGTTACACTGGGTATTTGCATCTGACCATCGACAGAGGCTTTTGCAGAATTTCGTGTTCCAGGTTTGTAAACCAGTATAATACACAAACATGAAATAACCACCTGATCTTTAAAAAGATATTGGAATAATTCAAAACCGTGGATAGTTTAATAATATTGAATTTTCCTTAATCTACTTTCTCGTTATTTTCATTTACATCTTTTAATTTTAAAGTCACCATCCAATCAAAACAATCAATCTGTTAGGTACTCGTAAATATTTGGCTTCATAAATTAATAGTTTAGGTATTAAGTCCTCGTTGGATCGATACTTTTTATACTACTTGAACGATACGTGCGCTTGCGTTATACGCGTGTGATTACGCACCGATCACGAGTCATTCTTTGCTCATAATGTGCCATCTTGAGTGTCAACCTCTCTCTCTTTTCTTCAACAAGGTCAAGATGGTGCCTATGGAGTTCTTTGTTCTGCCTTATTCAAAATGCTGGACCCAAAGGGTTGTCATCCCAATCTCTGCAGGAATAACTGCCCCACATCTGTAAGCCAATGAGAAAGGAATTTCTCTTGTGGAGTCTTTGTAGGTCGTCTGATGTGCCCATAGTACTTCTGGAAGTTTTTCAACCCACAAGCCCTTACATGACCCGAGCCTCGCCTTCAGATTATTCTCGATGGTTTTGCTCGCCACTTCTACCTGTCCATTAGGGTTCGGATGAACATGTGATGAAAATCTAAGGGTAATCTAGAGATCTTTACAGAGCTTTTTGAAGTCCTGACAGTCAAAATGCTTCCCATTATCTATGATGATGGCCTTGGGAATCCCAAATAGGTACATAATATTCTTCTTTATAAAATTTATGGCTTTCTTCTCGGTTACAGTGGACAACAGCTCGGCCTCCACCCACTTAGTGAAATAGTCAATCACCACAATTGTAAACTTGCATGTCCTTGACCCGTATGAATAGGTCCAGTAAGATTATATCCACACTGGGTAAACGACCAAGGGCTTGACAAGGTGGTCAGCTGCTTGGGTGGTTGGTGAGGCACATTAGTATTCCTCTGACACCCATCACATGCTCAGGCCACTATGAACGCATCATGATGCATTGTTGGCCAGAAAAAACCTTATATGAGTGCTTTATGGGAAATTGATTTCCCACCAGAATGGCTCCCGTGAATTCCATCGTGAATTTCCCAATACACATAATTTGCCTCCTCGAGCGCAAGACACCCCATATACGACATCGTGTAGCCCCTTCTATACAGCACCCCATCTATCAGGCAAGAACGTCCACTATGATACTTTAACTTCCTTGCCTCTTTTTGGCCCTCGATAAGTCCCCGGACTCTAAGTATCTTTTGATCAGGTCCATCCAGGTAAGTTTATCTTCAACCTCCACCTCCATCATGCTCGATTCTCTTACGCTCTTTGGCTTTAGGATCTCCAAGGAGAAAATCCGAGGAATCTTTGATTTAATGGACGATGCCAACTGAGCCAATGAATCTGCCTGTTGATTATTTTCTCGATTGACCTGCTCGAAGATCACACTCCCCATCCACTAGACCAATTATTTTCACCTACATGAGGTAAGCTATCATATTAGGCTCTCTTGCCTGGAACCCATCATTTAACTACAGAACAAACAACTAGGAGTCACTCTTGAAAATTACATCTCTTACCTCGACTGCCTCACAAAGCCTCAGCCTGACCCGGATCACTTTATACACAACCTCATTATTGGTTGCCTCAAACGTAAACTTTAATGCATAACTCAAATCCTCACCTTCTTCATTACTGAGAATTACACCAGTCCCACACCCTTACGAGCTAACCAAGCCGTCAATGAACAATTCCCATTTCTCTTCCCCGAATGTCATGACTTGGGGCCCAGTAAATTCTGCTACAAAACCAGCTAGAGCTTGCCCCTTGATTGACACTCGAGATAGGTAGGATATATCATACTCGCTAAGCTTTACTGATTATTTTACAAGACGACCCGAGGTCTCAGGTCTACATAGTATTTGTGTAAGTGGGTGGTCGGTATATACCCCAATGGGGTGAGCTTGGAAGTATGGGTAGTAACTAAGAACATGGCCATCAGCTTATGGACTGGGTACCAGGTCTCGGCATCTAATAAGGCATTGCTAGAGTAATACACCGACCTCTGAATTTTTTCTATTTCTTATACTAGCACTGAACTTACAACAAGTTCTGAAATACTAAATACAAAAAAATAACATCTCACCTGGAATTAACTTAGCTCGAAGTGGAGGTCGGGTGTCAGGTATACTTGAAGCTGGTGAAAAGCATATCGTTTGTCCATTCGACTTCTTTTTTCCCTTCTTGATCAATTGGAAAAGGACATGGCACTTTTCAATAGTTTTATAAATAAACCAGTTGAGCACTGCTACTTGATCGGTCAGGCTCTGCACCACTTTCACCATCATTAGAGACATTAGATCTAACACCGCCTTGATCGTCTAGGGGTTGGCCTCAATACCCCTCGCGCTGACCATGTACCCCAAAAACCTTCCCGTTGATACTCCGAAGGCATACTTTTCTGGATTCAGCCTCATCTTATACTTCCTCAAGAGTTCAAAAGTTTCTCCAATGTATCTCAAATGGTCCTCGGACATTACAATCATTGTTATCATATCATCGACATAGACCTGCATTGTCTTACCGATGAAGGGCTTACAGATTCGGTTTACCAACCTTTGATATGTCACCCCATCATTCTTCAATCCAAATGCCATCACCTTATAACTATAAATCCTTAATCTATGATGAAGTTTGTATTTTCTTCATTTTCGAGACATATTTTGATATGATTGTATCATGTGAATGCATCCATAAAACTCAGCAGCCCATGGCAGGCTTTCGAATCCACCAACTGGTCCACATTCGGAAGTGGAAAACTATCATTCGGGCAAGCCTTGTTTAATTCAGAGAAGTCCATGCACATTCTCCACTTGCCTTTGGCTTTCTTCACCAATACCACATTTGATACCCACTCCGGGTACTTGCCTTCTCGGATAAACATAACCTTCATCATTTTTTCAATCTCTTCGTGGATGGCTTCATACCATTTATAGTGTAAAGTCCTCCTCTTCTGCTTCACTGTCTTATGAGATTGATCGATTGAAAAATAATGACATGACCTAAAGATCAATCTCGGGCATATCCTTGTGAATCTAGGAAAAGACGTCTGCATATTCCTTTAGGAAGTCCACCAGCTTCCTCTCCAGACTTTCCTCTAACTCGACCCCGACCTTCACCGTCTTATGTGAACCAAAAATCTCAATCGACTCCAGCTCATCTCATGCTCCTCTATACTGAGCGGGGTCTTCGGTTTAGGGGTCTGTTGGCTCCACTTCGACTACTTCATCCTCTCTCTCCTTACTTTTATACCCTGTGAGATTATCAATACACAGGGTCTCATTTGATGTGGCTGCGAAATAGCTCCTCCCTACTTTCTGGCTCTCACAAACTACCTCGACCTCATCCATGGTCGGGAATTTCAGTTTCAGAAAGTAGCTTGACATAACTGCCATTGACTTCATTATATAGGGCCTTGCCAAAATCACATGGTAGCTACTCAAGTAATTTCCTACGTGAAATCCATTATAATAATAGAAGTATTTGGGCTCGTCCCAATGGTCATTGTCAGTTGTACCTGACCAAGTGGATGACAATAGATCCTCTGAACCCGTATAGTGGGGATGAGTCCTGAATCGATCCACCAATATCATGTCTACTTTCGACCCGCCAATATTGGCCTTGATTATCAGTGAGTCACTATGATGGTAGCTCAAACCCTGAGCATCTTCCTAGGTAAACATTATTAGCACCGACCTGACTTTCTAAATCCTCGGGGACCATTCTGTAGTCATTACCTCGGAGCTACTGATTCGATAGTAATTCTTCATTGCCCGGTTTGAATCCCTGACCAATGTCATTCCTCTTGCTATAATGAACACATGCCATTACTTCCTTCCCTGCCTAACCCTCATGGCCTCGTGATCAATGCACTCATTGAAGTAGCCATTCCTGACTAGGTCCTCAACTTGCTTCTGCAGGTCTCTGCAGCACTCGGTGCCATGTCCCATAGTATTGTGATGCGTACAATAGGCTCTGTGATCCCTCTTCTGAACAAGGAAACTCCTCGAGTCAAGCTCGGTCAGCAGGCCATTGTCTTGTATCTCTCTAGCTATCTGTGCTAAAGACCTGTTGAGGGATACGTCGGGTTACCGGCGTAATCACACGCGTATAACGCAAGCGCACATATCTTTCAAGTAGTATAAAAAGTATCGATCCCACAAGGACTTAATATACAATCTATTAATTTTATGAGGTCAAATGATTACTAGTATCTAACAGGTTGATTGATTGATTGATTTGAAATGGTGAAGATTTTGAATTTAAAAACAAGTAAATAAAATTGCACGAAAGTAGGTTTAAGAAAATTCAATATTAAGAAACTATCTAGGGTTGTGAATCTTTCTAATATCTTTTAAAAGATGAAGTGGTTATTTAATGTTTGTGTAATAAATCAGTTTACTAACCTGGAACACGAAATTATGTGAAAGCCTCTGTCGATGGTCAGACGCAAATACCCAATATAACCCAATTGAACCATATGTCTATGTCAACCAAATTACCCGGATTCGTTATGTTTAAGTTCCAATTATGGCTACCTGTAGGCACTGCATTTTTGCATAAGTCCTGATGATGAGCCTCATATGGAGGCACTACCCGAAAAGTTGCGAAAGTCGCGGGAAATGGACGTCGGAAGGGAAAATTCAAAAATCAATACCTTGTTGGACTTAATTCGTTTGCTTAGCCTCGGGTTCGCTCGATGGACCCCTGTTTTAAAATTTATCCTCGGTCCAAAACCCCCCGCAACGCACACCAAGCCACACACCCAAGCCCACACACCACCAACCCACATGCCCAAGCCCACCAAAGAACCAAACTCCACACGCCCAGGCCCACCAAATTCCCTCCAAAAATATCCAACACATTAAACACATGTTAAAATCTAAATAAATCACCTTCCTAATTTAAATAAATCACATGCCTAAGTTAAATAAATCAAATCAAATCCCATTCCTAAATTGAATAGATATTTTCCTTATAACACACTAATTGAAGATACCCCCAATGATTGCATGATTTCTTTCCTACCCAAATAAGGACAACCCTAACCCTTTCTTATAAAAAGGAGCACAAACCAAACCCTTAACCCCTAGCATCCTCACGGTAACCTAACCCCTAGAGAGAGCTCATTCACGACAATAACAAAAAAAACACCCTAACCACTCACGCATACAACTCTCTTCTCCTCCACTGCATCTCTCTATTGACAACACATACCACCCCTCTCTCTCTTCATTCGGCAGCCTTCCTCTCTCACGCACCAGCCACCTTCAGCCACACACTCTTCTCAAACCCACCCATGCAGCCACGGCTCTTCATTCAACAATACCCCTCACCGATCAAATAAGCAAAATGCACAAGGCCACGTAAGTCACAATAAACCATAAAGCCAAAACTAACAAAGATAAAAAAAAAACCATTCCCCTCTGCCTCTCTCTCGTCACTCACGCTCGGACCACAAACAAGCCAATAAACCATAGCTACGCACAAGACACACTCACACACGTCAAAATCATAAACCATCACCCCTCTGCCAGCCTGCCGACCAAGAATAAACAAATATACAGCCCATAAGACCCTAGCTCATCCTACCTAAGCACGCCTCTCTCTCACAGCCAACACAAATAAACACCCATATGCTCAATCTCTCACAACAAGTGACCAACTAGAGACTGACAAGAATAAACAAAGATTCATGCATGAAACCTATTTCTCTCGGTAAAAACACAAAGCAGACAGCAGCCCCAAACACTCAAAAACAGTCCCAAAATATAATCCAAAAATCACCCAAAATTAGTCCCAAATAACCACAAACTGCAACCAAAAACAGCCCCAAATAACCGCAAACTGCACCCCAAAAACGTCCCCAAATCACCACAAACTGCACCCTGAAAACAGCGACCAAAAACAGCAGTAAAATAGAGAAAACAGCAGCCGAAAACAGTGAAACAGCAAGTGGAAATAGTTAACCAGCGAACCAGAAAAACAGCGGAACATTAACCCTTCCGGTGACGTCCCAACGCACTCCCGAGAATGACTTAAAAGGTAAGACCTGAGGGCACCCTTTATTGTATTTTATTTTGTCGTCCTGGAAACAGCATGCTTGGTTGGACGTGGAATACGTCCAACCGGGCATGCGAAGTCCTACATTGAAAATTGCCAAATTATTTGGTCACATATTTATTATTTCCGTATTTATCTATTTGATATGTTCATGAGATTGCATGCTCCCTTTTATTTCGTTTACTCTTATGTGTGCAAACTTAGATATTGGTTAATCTTGCATGTGTATGTTGCATAAGACTTGGTTATATTGTTGCATAAATCCGTTCATTACAATTGACATAAGTAAGGGACCATTCCGAACCCAACAGTTTGAGGTCTTCCCTTGCGAGGGGTGAGTGCAACCTTAAATCATTTCCCAGTTCACGCTGGGTCGCGACTCCATTTTATTTCTCCAGTTTAGTCCCCCGCGGGCTACTCCGTACTCCCGACCGGGCCGCGAGCCCGGGACAACGTCGCTGATTTCTGTGTCCTACACTACCCCCGCCCGACAGGTATATGTCTATCCTGTCAGGAAATCTATTAAAGGGTTATCTATCCTCAAGGAAGATCGTGGGCTATTAAGTCTAAGGCTAAAACCTAAAATCCCTTTGTCAAGTTTATTTTAGATTTACCAGATCAATCTTATTAATGGCCAGTTAACAAGATGCATTAAGCTTAAGACTTAATAAGTAAACCTTTAAATTACCCAAACTATAAAATAACCCCTTATAAACCAGAGATATTAGAATTCATCACAACCCTAGATAACTAACTTAGTTAAGACGCATAATTAGGGCTAGTAAAAACTTAAAAGTAAAAAAAAAACATAAAATAAAATGCTGAAAAGTAAATGCGGTAAAGTAAATACTGAAAAGTAAAATTACAAAAATAAAATGCTAGGGTTAAAGGATATACTTTTACTACTACTATTTTAGATATATCCCTTAATATAATATATTAACTTGTGTGATATTACCAATCTTCGAATACACAAGAACCGCGTAGGTCGGAGAGAATCAGAAAATAACCTGAGAAGTATGGGTTTCTGATCTCACCTCATGTAGATATAATCTTATTGAGGAAGACGAACCGGCTACGTATGAGGAAGCGATACAAGGTATCGACACCGGTTTATAGCAAGATGCCATGAAGTCCGAAATGGATTCCATGTACACCAACCAAGTTTGGACACTGGTTGATGCACCAGAAGGCGTAAAGCCTATTGGTTGGAAATGGGTCTTCAAGAAGAAGACCGACATGGATGGCAACATACAAACGTACAAAGCTAGGCTTGTAGCGAAGGGGTATCGTCAACGACATGGTGTCGATTACGATGAAACTTTTTCACCCGTTGCCATGATTAAATCTATCCGGATTATGCTTGATATTGCTGCATATTTCGATTACGAGATATGGCAGATGGCCGTCAAAATCGCTTTCCTTAACGGAAACCTTTTGGAGGATGTTTATATATAACAACTTGACGGTTTTTTCGTACCTAAACATGCATACAAAGTTTGCAAGTTAAATCGATCCATTTATAGATTCAAGCAAGCATCGCATTCTTGGAACCAACATTTTAATGAGATCATAAAAGAATATGATTTCGTTCAAAACAAGGTTAGTGGGAGCGCACTGACATTCATTGTCCTTTATGTCGATGATGTATTGCTTATTGGCAATGACATTCCCATGCTACAATCGGTGAAAGCTTGGCTTTCATTAAAATTCTCCATGAAGGATCTGGGAGAAGCAGCCTTTATTCTGGGAATAAAGATCTATTGGGATAGATCTAGAAAGCTGCTTGGACTCTCCCAGAGTACATATGTTGACAAAGTGTTGAAGTGATTCAACATGGATCAGTCCAAGAGGAGACTGTTGCCAGTGTCACATGATGTCACTCTATCTAAGGAAATGTGTCCTAAAACTCAAGATGAGAGAGACAACATGAGTCAGATCCCATTCACCCGGCAGTCTGATCGATCATGTATTCCATTGTATGTATGCGACCTGATGTCTCCTATGCTTTGAGCATGTGTAGTCGCTATCAGGCCGATCCAGGTGATGGTCACTGGATGGCGGTTAAGAATATCCTTAAGTATCTTAGACGAACTAAATATGCTTTCTTAATCTATGTGTTGGACAATTATGACCCATAGCATCACTATTTGTACAAATCATGGTGTTGTTGTACAAATTAACTATGTGACAAAGGAAATTGCCCTTTTATCATTTGTAATTAAATTACCAAGATATATAAATGATAAAAGGTCCTTATGATTAGTTCCGGATTGAGATGATATGAGACAGTATCAATCCACGAAGACTTAATCATTAAATATCCCTAGTTAGAGTATTATCGAGATTGGACATCGATAATGCGTAAAAGTCTAGTATTACACTTGTACGCGTTGTGGGAGCATAACGGCAAAGTTCTCATAAATTTGGGTATATGATACTAATGCAAGTGTAATAAGAGGTTGTGTTTACCGATGGTACGGAAACGACTTCTCTCTGGATAGACCCCTTGGAATTCCATTGGTAGTATGAATATGTGTCTATGGAAGTCCGAATCAGGGTAGGTGTATTTGGTCTTAACCTGAGACTTGCACCGCTAATACTTGCGACAATCAATATACTTTGATTTTGGTCGTCCAGGGCTTTAACAGGTTCTGTGTACGCCACTTCTGGGAATATTGACTAGGTCATAGTGGAGATGATGATCATGTAGGATACGTAACTGGTGCTCTTTTGTACTGCACTCATCGGGATAATATGACTAGGTCATGATTATCCGATTATATAGACTAGTTACCAGAGATCCGATATGTGCTTCGTACGGGGCAGAAACAATTCCAGCCCCAGGCCAATCACGTGACATCCGATGCTGGATCAAAATATGCAATACTACGTATACTACGCCTGATAAAGATTATATATTCCTTTAAGAATATTTCTGGAGAATTGGGTAGGCACGGTGCTTTGCTAGAAGCCAACCATGTCTTGTAAATCGGTAAAAGCGTAGTACTAGGTACGTACGTGTTCGGATAGTTCGACGACCGGATTAACTGCCAACATATCCGGGGATCTCATGGGTCGCTTCTCGAAGATTCACCGATGACGTATGACTCGCACTTAATTAATCTGGGATTAATTATAAGAGAGAGAAAATTAATCTGGGATTAATTATGGAGATATTTTATTTGGGATAAAATATTATTTAAAGAGAGAGAATGATTAATTTGAAATTAATCAATAAAATAATATATTCGATATATTATACGAAATTAGATTTCGACGCAGAATTAAATTAGATTTTAATTCGGAAAAATGATTTAATTTAGAATTAATTCGCTAGCGATATGAATAGTAATTTTGCTAGGCTCAATTATTTAATTAAATTTGATTTAATTACGTCGCAACGTAAAATTCGTTAATTCGTAATTAGCGAACCCGAGCCCGGGAGTGTTTCCGGGCCCACTCAATTTCGAATTCAAGTGCGGCCCACAAGTCACATCACGCGTCACATCACTTGTCAATCAAATGGTGGATGTCTTGTCACTTTGAGTGATTGACAACCAGTCACTATTCATGAGTGATGTGAGTTGTTTGGAGGCATTTATTGCCATTTTGGCTCCAAATTTTGTTGACTTTTTGAAAGGCATTTACAAAATTTTGGTATATGATTTAATTGATTTTTGAAAATAAAACAACCAACACTTGACAACTTCTCTCTTCTCCTCTCCCACTCCCACGTCCTTGGGCCAATTTCTTCTTTCTTTCTTCTCCAAAGTCGAGAACAAGATGAAGCAAATAGGGAATTTTGTGGCAAAATTTCCAAGGTGCTAGCACACATGAAGAGTCATCCAAGGTAATAGGGAAACAAACCCTTGAGCATGGAATCACAACACAAAGCTTGGAGTTTGGAGATCCATCCATGGAGTTGACCGAAAATGATGGAGCACAAAGGAGCACCATTGCCGAGAGCTTCAAGGATTTTTGTTGTTCCTCGCATCGCAAAAGCCGATCTTTGTAACTATGATACCGCCATACTTCTTATTGTATTCACACATGATTTTCATTGCTTAATGATCTTGGGACTAACCTAGAAACCCAACAATGGTAACTTGAGCCTTGTTTAAGCATGAAATTGAAATTAGGGTAAAATTGATTTGAGCATGTTTGGATGAAATTGCTTAATGATCTTTGGACTACCCTAAATGTCATGGTGATTTTTGTTTTTTGATTCATTGGATGAGTTGAAATCATTTGGGAAATGTTGATTTAGGATTCAATTGGATTGAATTTGGAATTGGACAAAAAAAACCCTATTATTGCCGTGACTACTAGCATGGAAAATGACTTGATTTTTTGATTCAATTGTGTTGGACATAAGTTGATGATGATAAGCATAATTAATTGAGAAAATTGGTGTTTTGGAAATGTTAATTTGACTAATTAATTATGGCTATACACTTTGATTAATTTAATTATGAAATTTGGAATTTTGTAATTTAAATTAATTGGGCTTATTTTGGAATTGGGCTTGTAAAAGTTGTATTTGGGCTTAATGGGCTTGGTTGGGCAAAGTTTGGTTTAGGCTAATTGGTTGGATCCAATTGGGCCCAAAACCATATCCATAAAGTCCAAATATAACTAAATGGACCTTTAATTTTAATTGGGCCTAATGGGCCTAAATTGGTTTCTTGGCAAATAATGGTGATTCCTTAAATGGGCTTTGGTATTTGGGTTTGATCCATATTGACCAAAGTCAATGCCTTATGAAATTAATTGAAAGCCCATTGGACTTTAATTAAATTGACATTGGATGTTAATTGGGCTTTGAGACCCGTAACGATTAGATTTGGAATCTAAGTCGTAAAAGCACATTAAAAAGTGTAATTATTTAATTTGGAATTAATTATATAATTAGTATTAAATACAAATTAAATTGGATTTAATGTTGTAGTTTAATATAATTCAAGAATTCGTACTTTGAGTACTTATTCGTAAAACGAGTCGGACTCGCGCAAAATCAAATTTTTGTTTGAACATTGGATGGTCATTAATTTCAGATTAATTAATTGGATTAGATTTATTGATAACATGCTTTTTGTGAATACATGGATGCGATGTATGAATAATGTATATCAGATGGATATTAGATGGGTGAGGGCAATTTTGGAAATTGTTGTAATAAGTTTAGAATTTATTAAATTGGACCTGCGTGTCCAGCCTATTACCTCTTGACTCTTTGTATTTCTCTTCTCACCTATTCCCCTCAATGTAAATGAGGTTTCTTTAGAAGTGTTATGTAATCGGGTAGAAGTAACATTTGTGCTAGCGGGAGAGAGGAAATGGAGAGATTTGTTCTAGGAACAAAATGTGTTAAGTATCCATCCGCATATCATTATTATTTTATTTATACGCGCCTTATTATGTTTTAGAATGCATGTTTAAGGGTGTATGATGATGAGACCTTAACAAAGATAATAAATTGGTTGCCAATTTACGCGAAAAACCCTCAACACATATTAAGCGTTTTTCCTTCCATTGAGTGATTCTTACTCAAGATCCAAGATTGGCACTGGTTTGTTGGCCAAAGTCAAGACCTTTGTCCGTCGCGGATGTGTTTGAATCATGAAAGCTTTGTTCTATATCGGTGTCTTGTCCAAGTTGTGATTTGTTGGCCAAAGTCAAGATCACTTCTTGTCCTTTGACATCGATTACGAAGCTTTCGAAGGTCAATGGGTTCCGCTTAACTGGGATCATTAAGTTTGTTGTGCCAAAGCCAAGGCTTAGTTGATTCAGAGGAAAAAGGTTAGGGAATATATTGGATATATTGGCATATATAAGATATATGTTTCGGACTTGGATGTCCACCTACTGGATCTAGGAATTGGATGGGATCCATTTGATCTTAGAGATCTACCTAGTTAATTATCATACAATTTGTTGGCCAAAGTCAAGATTGTGTGTTATTTAATGGGATCCTAGCCCACTAGGAAACAAGGTTTCCCGAGTACTCCACAGAGGGTTAGAGGCTCGCCGAAAAATAGTGGGAGGCAAGTATTAAATTTGCAATATTCGTTTAGTTACTTGCCAATACGCGCTCATTTTAAATTTTTTGTGAATATAAATTAATATATTAGTTGGACTAATATTTAATTGTTATTTTAAATTAAACAGTTGGACTGTATTGAAACTACTTCAATTATAGTTGATTATATAATTGGATTATAGTAATCAATATATTTGAATTTAACCAATTAAATTATAGTTGATTATATAGTTAAACTATAGTAATCGTTATAATAAATAGTACCAAAATCGTTGATTTGATAGTTAGACTATCGGAATCAAGATAAATGAAAGATTAGCGTTTAGAACATAATCCTGGGAGAAAATGTTTTTTAAACGGCTTTAATTTTCACATTGGGAATAAAATCTCAGGATAGTCCTGGAGACCGAGAAGTTACTTTATTTGATAGAGTGACGTCTCGAGCCTAAGCCCGAAGTTGCGCAAATAGTAGAACATGATATTTGGAATATTCATGTGATGATAACTTTAGTGCTTAATCTGTTATGCTTGCCGCAAAGACTCATTAATTTCTTATTCAGAACTAAGGATTAGATCTTTATAGTATGATAATGAAATTGAAGGATCTTCATAGATCTATCCTTAGATCTTAGAAGTACAAATTGCAATAGAAAACTCTTGGAGAGTTAATGGCTATACTCAAGGAGACAAAGCCAGAGTTTGCAATATGGGAAGAAGCGCAAGGTGCATCTTACTTCGACATCCTAGAAGGCCAAGGCTTGGCCAAAGGCTTCTGAGGTGTGGAAAAGGGATAAAGGCAAAATCATTATAATCTTCTAGGAAGACATATGACATATCCCAAAATGTCTGCCTAAACTGTGGCAAACGGGGTCACTGGAAGCGTGACTGTCGTATGGACAAGGCAGACATAAAGGAAATGAAGACGGGCAAGGCTCTGACTTCAAGAATGTTTGTCACAAATATGTTCACTACTAGTATTAAAATTGGATTTTAGATACTAAGTGTGGTACATAAATATGCATTGATGTGCGGAATCTGCTGATTAGCAGGATACTGACTTCAGTTGAGATCTATCTGCGATCGGAAACGGGACGAGAGTCACTGTTTTAACCGTAGATACCTAAGTTTAGGAACTACCCTTCGGGTATGTACTTAAATTAGGAAACTGTTAAAATATAACTAGTTTGACTAGAAACATTATCTCTATATCAGAGTATAACTCGTTGCGAGTATACCTTTATATTCTAGAACACTAAAGTGTTTCATTTTATAAAGATGATATTGAGATAAGCACATTAGATGTGAATAACAGTATTTATATTTTGAATATAAATGAATCTCAAACGTATAACATGACAAACAAATAGCTCAAACTGATTTAATCAGATGAGACTTGTATGTGGCATTGTTTTCTGGGACACAATTAACAAGACTCGTATATCCACACTTTCGAAGAGTGGATACTAGGACGGATTTGATTCTATTCAAATAATGTCTATGAATCTAGTTTATTAGGCAAAGTGCCTGAAATACTTTTTACTTGGTAAAAGTGTAAATGACACCGATTTGTTAGCCCTCGTTCATAGTGACGTAAGTGGGCCCATATTTAGCTAGGCTAGAGGTGGATATGAATACTTCAAAACATTTACAGATGTGGCATCGCGTTATGGTTATGTGTTTCTTTTGAAACACGAATCGGAAACTTTTGATAAAATCAAAGAGTTTCGACACGAAGTAGACAGACAGATCGGCTAAAGTATTAAAACATCATGATTAGACCATGATGGAAAATACTTAAGCAATAAGTTTCTCAAATACTTGAAAGAGTATAGTATTCTTTCAATGAGGACTCCTCCCGGAACACATCAATTTGACGGTGTGTACGAACAGAGAAACCAAATTTTGTTGGACATGATAAGGTTAATCATGAGTCGCTCTGAGCTACCATTTCCTTCAAAGGATACACATTAAACAGTGCAAAACTTATTTTGAATAAGGTTCCATAAAAATCTGTTAGACAGACTTCATATTAGATATGAACAGGAAAGAAACTGGATTTTCTCATTCCTGAATATTTGGGTATGCTGGGCATATGTTTGGATGATACCAAACTAGAACCCAAATCGGATAAGTGCCTAATTTGTGGATTATCCTAGGGAAACCTAAGTATAGTACTTATACAACTCACATGAGAACAATGTAATTGTTGCTCACCATGCGGTTTTCCTAAGAGGAATACCGATATGCAGTGGTAAGTGGGAGGAAAGTAAAACTCGATGAAAATCGGAGTAATACTATTCCAGGCACCGATTCCTTAATGGAACACAAATAGTTCATCAAGGATGAAACTATCCAATAATCTTCGAATACATAAGAACCGCGCAAGTCGGAGAGAGTCAGAAAAACAACCTGGGAGGTATAGGTTTCTGATATGACCTCGTAAGGATGTCAATCTTATTGAGGAGACAAACCGACTATGTATGAGGAAGTGATATAAGGTATCGACTCCCTATTATGGCAAAGTGCCATGATGTCCGAAATGGATTCCATGTATACCAACCAAGTTTGGATACTGGTTGATGTACCAGAAGGCATTGTCCCTAATGGTACTATATAAGTCTTCAAGGAAGACATACATGGAAGGCAACCTACCAACGTACTAAGCTGGGCTTGTAGCGAAAAGGTATCGTTATCAAAATTGTGTCGATTACGATGAAACCTTTTACTCGTTGCCACGGCTAAATCCATTTGGATAATGCTTGCTAATGCTGCATGTTTCATTTATGAAATATGGCAGCTGAATGCCAAAACTGCTTTCCTTAACGGAAACCTTTTGGAGGATGTTTACAACATCCTGACGGTTTTGTCATACCAAAATGAGCAAACAAGGTTTGCAAGTTAATTCGATCCATTGATGGATTAAGCAAGCATTGGGTTCTTGGAACTATCGTTTTGATGTAATCATAATAGTATATGATTTAATTCAAAACGAAAATGATTCTTGTGTATATAAAGAGGTTATTGGGAGCGCACTGTCAGTGAATGTCCTAAATAAAAGATGATATATCATTTCTTGGAAATGATATTCCCATAATACAATCGGTGAAAGCTTGGCTTTCATGAAAATTCTCCATAGAATTCTTGGGAGAAACAACCTTTATTCTAGGAATAAGGATCTACTGGATAGATCTAAAAGTTGTTGGCACTCTCCGAGAACTATTACATTGAAATAAATGTACGCGACCTGGTGTCTCATATGCTTTGAGCATATTGAGTCACAATCAGGCCATCCCAGTGATAGTCACTGGATTGATGTTAAGAACATCCTTAAGTATCTTAGATGATCTAAGGATGCTTTCTTAAGCTATGGAGAATGAGAACTTGAAGTGACTGGGTTCACTGCTGCAAGTTTCCTAACCGATGATAACGACTGTAAGTCGTAACAAAGGTACTATATAGTTTGAATAACGGAACAATGAGCTGGAAATCTTCCAAGCAAGATACTGTTACCGAATAAACAACAAAAGCGGGTTATTGCTGCAGCTGAGGCAGCAATAGAAGCCATTTGGGTCGATAATAATCCTAATTAGATTAGGAATAGTTCTGTTAGCAGCTGAGCTAGGCTACCACACAGACTAAAGAATTAAAAGTCTCATCAACAATCCAAATATATACTTCAAATATTCATCTATTGTGTTGTTGTACAAATTAACTATGTGACAAAGGAAATTTCCCTTTTATCATTTGTAATTAGATTACCAAGATATATAAATGATAAAAGGTACTTATGATTAGTTCCGGATTGAGATGATATGAGACAGTATCAATCCATGAAGGTTTAATCATTAAATATCCCTAGTCAGAGTATTATCGAGATTGGACATCGATAATGCGTAAAAGACTAGTATTACACTTGTGCGCGTACATAGTTCTCATATATTTGGGTATAGGATACTCATGCAAGTGTAATAGGAGGTTGTGTTTACCGATGGTACGGAAACATCTTCTCTCTGGATAGACCCCTCAGAATTCCATTGGTACTCTGACTATGTGTCTATGGAAGTCCGAATCAGGGTAGGTGTATTTGGTCTTAACCTGAGATTTGCACCGCTAATACTTAAGACAATCAATATACTTTGGTTTTGTTCGTCCAGGGCTTTAACATGTTCTGTGTATGCCTCTTCTGGATATATTGGGAATCGTAGTGTATTGGGTGTGATGTCAAGACAAAAGTATCACTCCAGTCATAGTGGAGATGATGATCACGTATGATACGGAACTGGTGCTCTTTTGTACTGCAGTCATCGGGATAATATGACTAGGTCATGATTATCCGATTATAGAGACTAGTTACCAGAGATCCGATATGTGCTTCGTACGGGGCAGACACAATTCCAGCCTCAGGCCTAACACGTGACATCCGATGTTGGATCGAAATACGCAATACTACGTATACTACGCCTGATAAAGAATATTTCTGGAGAATTGGGTAGGCAAAGTGCTTTGCTAGAAGCCAACCATGTCTTGTAAATCGGTAAAAGCGTAGTACTAGGTACGTACGTGTTCGGATAGTCCGACGACCGGATTTACTGCCAACATATCCAGGGATCTCATGGGTCGCTTCCCGAAGATTCACCGATGACGTATGTCTCGCACTTAATTAATATGAGATTAATTATAAGAGAGAGAAAATTAATTTGGGATTAATTACGGAGATATTTTATCTGGGATAAAATATTATTTAAAGAGAGAGAACGATTAATTTGGAATTAATCGATAAAATAATATATTCGATATATTATACGAAATTAGATTTCGACGCGGAATTAAAATTAGATTTTAATTCGAGCAAACGAGTTAATTTAGAATTAATTCGCTAGCGACATGAATAGTAATTTTACTAGGCACAATTATTTAATTAAATTTGATTTAATTACGTCGCAACGGAAAATTCGTTAATTCGGAATTAGTGAACCTGAGCCCGGGAGTGTTTGCGGGCCCACTCGCATTTCGAATTCAAGTGCGGCCCACAAGTCACATCACGCGTCACATCACTTGTCAATCAAATGATGGATGTCTTGTCACTTTGAGTGATTGACAGCCAGTCACTATTCATGAGTGATGTGAGTTGTTGGGAGGCATTTATTGCCATTTTGACTCCAAA